>JALMQS010000372.1:127320-139820 GCA_024734495.1 Forficula auricularia
AAATAATTATTAGTTTTTAAGGAATTTGGTGTTGGTACTTGGTGAAACATTTTTTAAAATTATTGGATAAAAATACTTGGTAGGTTTCACATTAAGATATAAAAAAATAAAACGAATTTATTTTTAGAGATTAAAGATTCTCTAAAAATAAATTCGTTTTATTTTTTTATATCTTAATGTGAAACCTACCAAGTATTTTTATCCAATAATTATAAATAATTAGTTTAATTAAGAAAAAGTCAATTAAGATGAATTTTTGCTCGTTTAATAAGAGTAGATTTACATTAAGTTCAACAAAATTCATTAGACCAATGTCAACGTCCATACCATGATGAAAGCACCGGTTCTCGTCCGATCACCGAAGTTAAGCATCATTGGGCGCGGTCAGTACTTGGATGGGTGACCGCCTGGGAACACCGTGTGCTGTTGACATACTACTTTTTTTTACTTTATTTTTAACCGACTTCAAAAAAGGAGGAGGTTCTCTATTTTTTACTGATTTTTCTTTTTTTTTTTATTTTTTTTTACACTTTGTCGTTTTTTTTGGTCCACGCTTCAGCGCCATCCATTTTCAGGGGTAGTTCCGTTAAAAAAAATGTATATTTATTTAAGTATCGATCTATGATGTTCGGTTCGTTATATACGTACTATATATTATTATATATCAATTTTTCTATTGAAATAGTTGAACGTTTTACAAATTTTTTTCTATTGAATAGTTTTTTTTTTTTAATTTGTGGCGGGTGAAAAAAGTGCGCGGGAGTAATGCTGGCTAACTATAAGGTAGTCAATATGATATGGTGTGCGCGGGTCGGGTAATCGGCGGGGGTAACCAATTGCTTCTTAATAATAGAATCTATGAAACGCGCGTTACACAGCGGGAGTGATGGTGACTAACTATAAGGTAGTCAATATGATATGGTGTGCGCGGGTCGGGTAATCGGCGGGGGTAACCAATTGCTTCTTAATAATAGAATCTATGAAACGCGCGTTACACAGCGGGAGTGATGGTGACTACCTTTAGTGTAGTCAATATGATATGGTGGCCGCGGGTCGGGTAAACTACTATAAATCTAATATTGCGCGCAGGTAAACGGCAGGCAAACGGTTTGAGTGACTATTCTAACATTCGCCTCCATGTCATGTGAGACAAGTCAATGTTTCGTTTCATATGAGGTATGGGCAAGCCTGCCTGAGCCGTGCTGTTGGTGCAGATCTTGGTGGTAGTAGCAAATACACAAGAGAGGCCCTTGTGGACCGATGTGGAGAAGGGTTTCGTGTGAACAGCCGTTGCACACGAGTAAGTCGGGATCCTAAGCCCTAAGAGAAATCTTATGTTGATGTGAAGTACATTTTTTATACTCATAAATATCTACCATTTGGGCGAAAAAGGGAATCTGGTTCCACCTGGTGAAATCCTAGCGCGGAACTGTTTTCAGCATTTGTCGGGCCCACTCATTTATGAGTAAGCCTGTCAGTAACCCAAAAAGACCCGGAGACGCTGTCGGGAGATGTAGGCAGAGTTTTTCTGTTCGTGGCGATGTTCGAGTTCCCTGAATTCTCTAGCAGTGAGATAGGTTTGGAACGGGCGTAGAGCACCGCATTTGCTGCGGTGTCTACATCATCCCCTCGGCCCTTGAAAATCCGGAGAGGGCCACGTGGAGGTCTCTGCGCTAAATCGTACCGATAACCGCAGCTGGTCTCCGTGTGAAGCCTCTTTGTCATCAGAATAATGTAGGTAAGGGAAGTCGGCAAATTGATCCGTAACTTTCGGAATAAGGATTGGCTCTGAGGGCCGAGGTGTATGGGCTTGGTCGGAAAGCGGGTTTGTGTTGGCGTGCAGGGCCTGGTCGTTGGTGGTTCATTTATGAATGCCATTTGTCCGGTCCCTTGCCTCAGCCTCCCGTGGATCTTCCTTGCTTTGAGTTATATTATTGTTTATTCAGTGTAGACCCTGCGGCCGCTATTTAAAATTGCCAAATCAGAACTGGCACGGACTAGGGAATCCGACTGTCTAATTAAAACAAAGCATTGCGATGGCCCTAGCGGAAAAAGTTACACGCAACGTGATTTCTGCCCAGTGCTCTGAATGTCAAAGTGAAGAAATTCAAAAAAGCGCGGGTAAACGGCGGGAGTAACTATGACTCTCTTAAGGTAGCCAAATGCCTCGTCATCTAATTAGTGACGCGCGAATGGATTAACGAGATTCCACTGTCCCTATCTACTATCTAGCGAAACCACTGCCAAGGGAACGGGCTTGGAAAAAATTAGCGGGGAAAGAAGACCCTGTTGAGCTTGACTTAGTCTGGCACCTCGTAAGGAGACATGAGAGTGTGTAGTATATGGGAGCTGTAGTGGGCTTTGTTCATTATAACGACTTTGAAATACCACTACTTTCATTGTTTCCCTACTTATTCGGTTAAGCGGAGCGTGTATATTATATTCACTTTGTATATAATGTTACCATATTCTTGCACCAAGAGTATAACGCTGGGTTACATTAATAATAATTGCTGGGTAATTTTCTGTTTTCATATTTATTATGAAATACAAGAGATTACTTTTGTATATTCATTATTATTCCAGGTCATGTTATGCTCGATCCGATTCGGAGACCCTGCCAGGCGGGGAGTTTGACTGGGGCGGTACATCTGTCAAAAATAACGCAGGTGTCCTAAGGCTAGCTCAGCGAGGACAGAAACCCGCGTAGAGCAAAAGGGCAAATGCTGGCTTTTGATCCCAATGTTCAGTATGCATAGGGACTGCGAAAGCATGGCCTATCGATCCTTTTGGCTTGAAGAGTTTTCAGCAAGAGGTGTCGAAAAAGTTACCACAGGGATAACTGGGGTTTGTGGCGGCCAAGCGTTCATAGCGACGTCGCTTTTTGATCCTTCGATGTCGGCTCTTCCTATCATTGCGAAGCAGAATTCGCCAAGCGTCGGATTGTTCAACGCCATAGGGAACGCGTGAGCTGGGTTTGTGGACCGTCGTGAGAGGCGTTGTTTTTGACTCAATTGATGACATGTTTTTGCGATAGTAATCCTGCTCAGTACGAGAGGAACCTTGCAGGTTTGGACATTTGGTTCACGCACTCGGTCGATCGGCCGCTGGTGCGAAGCTACCATCCGTGGGATTAAGCCCGAACGCCTCTAAGGCCGAATCCCTTCTTGTGACCACTCCAGCTGAGCAATAACAAACCTCGGGAGACCCGTTGTGTCGAAAGGCACTATAACTATGTAACTTTCTTAGATGAATACGTTCAATCGTGTTTATCGTATAAGCCTTTTTTGCCGTTACTTGTAAACTATGTTATAGACGAAATTCTTTTTCGATTCTATAATTTTACTTGAAGCGGTCAACTAGTGGGTATATATTCGATGTCGGGACTCAGGAATCGTTTGTAAACGACTCAAATACCAGGCGGGGAGTTGTAATCGGTAGAGCAGTTGCCATGCTGCGATCTGTTGAGACTCATCCTGAAGCTTGGGTGATTCGTCTTGTCAGCTAGACGAGATCATTCCACATTCACCTTTTTAAAAGAAAAAAGGCGGCAATGATATTTATATATAATATTCATTCTTGTTCTTTTTAAGATGTATATTATATATATTATCATTGTCGTCTTTTTTTTCTACCACCGTTTTTTGTTTTTATAGTAGTAGTAAATCGGTATATGGACTTGTAATTTTTTCCCAATTTATTAGATTTATAGTAGTAGGAAAACTCGACTTTTGCAAAAAAAAAAGCATGTGGACTTGTAATTTTTTTTCATTTTATTGGATTTATAGTGGTAGTAAAACTCAACTTGTCTTTTTATCATTTCATTAAATATAAAGTAAACTTTTTCTTTCATCTATTAAGTAGTAAGTAAAATGTAGCAAAAGCATTTGGACTTGTAATTTTTTTCATTTTATTAGATTTATAGTATAGTAAAACTCAACTTGTCTTTTTTATCATTTCATTAAATATAAAAGTAAACTTTTTCTTTCATCTATTAAGTAGTAAGTAAGTTGTAGTAAAAAAAAGCATTTGGACTTGTAATTTTTTTTTCATTTTATTAGATTTATAGTGGTAGTAAAACTCAACTTGTCTTTTTATCATTTCATTAAATATAAAGTAAACTTTTTCTTTCATCTATTAAGTAGTAAGTAAGTTGTAGTAAAAAAAGCATTTAGACTTTGTATTTTTATTTTTTTTTTTTTATATATAATAAATTATTTATCATAAAAGAATTTGGAAAAGAAACCAGAGGAGACTTTGAAGCCATTTCTTTGGTTGTGAGTGTATATATAAATTGTATGAGTTGCCAAAATGTTTTTAGTGAGAATTTTTTATACATTTTTCATTCCTTATTATGTTCAGATACTGGGTTGTAACTTTGAATAAAAATTATCTTAAAATATGTATTGTTATTGTTTAATGTTGTTGTAGTTTTTTATAAAATGGTAAGAAGGGTTTTTTATATTGAGAATTTCATATGTATGTAAATTCTCCAAATTTCTGCCCGTTTGGTGCAATGCTAAAGAGCCCAAAAAACTCGATTTTTGAAATTAATTATCTCCTGAACTGTATTGTTCATAAATTTCGTTTTGCCACCAATCGATGCAAAAGTATATAAATAATAATATATCTAAATTTCAGAAAAATCCTAAGAAAAAAATACATTTAGCGGAACTACCTTAAGACCTTGTTTTTTTAATTATTATATATGTATATTTATATAAAATTTAAATAAATGATAATTGAAAGAATTGTAAACAAACGTTTTTTTTTTTTTTGTGATTTTCATCTATAAATAATTATTAGTTTTTAAGGAATTTGGTGTTGGTACTTGGTGAAACATTTTTTAAAATTATTGGATAAAATACTTGGTAGGTTTTCATTAAGATATAAAAATAAAAACGAATTTATTTTAGAGATTAGAAGATTCTCTAAAAATAAATTCGTTTTATTTTTATATCTTAATGAAACTTACTAAGTATTTTTATCCAATAATTATAAATAATTAGTTTAATTTAAGAAAAAGTCAATTAAGATGAATTTTTGCTCGTTTAATAAGAGTAGATTTACATTAAGTTCAACAAAATTCATTAGACCAATGTCAACGTCCATACCATGATGAAAGCACCGGTTCTCGTCCGATCACCGAAGTTAAGCATCATTGGGCGCGGTCAGTACTTGGATGGGTGACCGCTCGGGAACACCGTGTGCTGTTGACAGCTACTTTTTTTTACTTTATTTTTAACCGACTTCAAAAAAGGAGGAGGTTCTCTATTTTTTACTGATTTTCTTTTTTTATTTTTTTTTACACTTTGTCGTTTTTTTTGGTCCACGCTTCAGCGCCATCCATTTTCAGGGGTAGTCTAAAAAAAAAATGTATATTTATTTAAGTATCGATTCATGATGTTCGGTTCGTTATATACGTACTATATATTATTATATATCAATTTTTCTATTGAAATAGTTGAACGTTTTACAAATTTTTTTCTATTGAATAGTTTTTTTTTTTTAATGTTGATTTTTCATAAGTTCATCAGTAATATTTTTTTTAAACATAGACCCCATTACCATCCATTCCTTCATTATACTTTGCATAGTAGTTTATGAAAAAATATCTATTTACAGAATTTTTTTTTTTAATTTTAAAAGTGGTAGAGAGAAAGAGAAAATCAAAATCAAAACATTTTGAAAAAAATTTTTTATTACAACTGAAAATTATTTTATTATTACCTCTGAAAAGAGCATTAAAAAAGCTTGCAAAATGACACATGTCCCATCTCTCTAACTCAATTAAGACAGCTTTTAAAATTGTTTGTTCGTGGTTTTTTTGCGATTTTTTGAAAACTTCACAAGGCCGTATAAAAAAACTATTTCTTCGTTATCCATTTTCATCAGATGGTCTAGACAATTGAAAATATATATATTTTTTTAGAAATATCTCGAAAAATTAATTTTTTAACACTCTAAAAAGTAATTCACCGTGAAAAATAGTGATTGTGATTTCGCAGGTATTTATATATTGTCGAGTTTTTCGTAAATGGCTTCGCAGTCAGTCAGTCAGTCATTCGCTGTGATGTCTTCGGTCAGCTGAAGTGCAGATACTGTTGCATTGCAGCTTAAAGAAATTTTTCATTTTACCTAAACTTAGAGCAGACAGTCAGTCAGATTTTTGTTCCAAAAATTAGATGAAAAATTTTTGTGGCGGGTGAAAAAAGTGCGCGGGAGTAATGCTGGCTAACTATAAGGTAGTCAATATGATATGGTGTGCGCGGGTCGTGTAATCGGCGGGGGTAACCAATTGCTTCTTAATAATAGAATCTATGAAACGCGCGTTACACAGCGGGAGTGATGGTGACTAACTATAGCGGTCAATATGATATGGTGTGCGCGGGTCGGGTAATCGGCGGGGGTAACCAATTGCTTCTTAATAATAGAATTTTATGAAACGCGCGTTAAGCACAGCGGGAGTGATGGTGACTACCTTTAGTGTAGTCAATATGATATGGTGGCCGCGGGTCGGGTAAACTACTATAAATCTAATATTGCGCGCAGGTAAACGGCAGGCAAACGGTTTGAGTGACTATTCTAACATTCGCCTCCATGTCATGTGAGACAAGTCAATGTTTCGTTTCATATGACTTTTAAAACTTTTGTTCAAAAACATCTTTTAATAATTGATTGTTTTATAAAACCTATTAATTTCAAATTTTTAAATTGAATTATTACTACTATAAATCTGAGATTGCGCGCGGCGGGTAAACGGTGGTAGTAACCAATTGCTTCTTAATACTATCTATCAATCTTAAAATTGCTCGGAGTAGGTGGAGTGAGTGAGCGCGGGTAAACGGTTCAAGTGATGAATTATTACTACTATAAATCTGAGATTGCGCGCGGGTAAACGGCGTGTCAATGGCGGTAGTAACCAATGGCTTCTTAATACAATCTATCTATCGATCTAAAAATTGCTCAGAGTAGGTGGAGTGAAAGCGCGGGTAAACGGTTCAAGTGATGAATTCTTACTACTTATAAATCTAATATTGCGCGCGGGTAACCGCAAACTGAGTGATTCTAACATTTCAAACATTTTAAAATTCGCCTCCATGTCAAGTGTGACAAGTCAATGTTTCATTTCATATGACTTTTAAAACTTTTTTTCAAAGGCATCTCTCCTGATTTCAAAAAACATCGTTTTTAGACGGTTCAGATATTTTTTACTCATTTTCTCAAAAGTAAGTACCTGAATGTACGAACGGTTAGAGTGATCAAATTCTTACTTACTATAAATCTAAGATTGCGCGCAAAATGTAAACGGCGTGACAATTTTGATTCATAGTTACAACACACAGTTTTCAGATATAAGGAATAAATAATGAAAAATCCTTTTTTGCTAAATTTAAAATATTCAAATTATAGAAATTTTAGTATATGTGGGATGATGGATAAGGTGCTCCCTATCCTAGAGAGAATTGAAAAACTATATTTTATTGGAAATATCTAGAAAAATTTTTGATGAAAATCAAAAAAAATGCAAAGGCTACTTTTTTTATACACATTTTCATTCATCTCACACATACTGTGTTGTTTGTTGTAACTATAGAATGAGTTTAAGAAGAAGCAATTGGTTACTCCAGCCCAGTACAGCAGCACCTTTCAATCGCCGTTTCGATGCACCGGCCGCCCGCCGCCACCATATCATATTGACTACACTAAAGGTAGTCACCATCACTCCCGCCGTTTAACACACGACCGATGCACGGCTCCACCATATCATATTGACTAACACTAAAGGTAGTCACCATCACTCCCGCCGTTTAACACACGTCCGATGCACGGACACCATATCATCACCTACATGGCACCACATCTGCCGCCTCTTAATAAAATAAAATACAAATACAAGACAAGACAAGACAAGACATTAGTTAGTATATATAGTATATATAGATGCCAAAGTGGATGGGTCAACAATTTTAGATTGATAGATAGTATTAAGAAGCAATTGTTTACTACCGCCGTTTACCCGCGCGCAATCTTTGGAAATTTTTCAAAAAAAAAAAAAATTAAAATTTCTATTTTACTTTAATAGTAGTTTGATGAAAAATGTTAAATTTTCTAAGTCCATTTTTTTTCCCGATATATTTGGAAATTTTCAAAAAAAAAAAAAAAAAAAAAATAAAATTTCTATTTTACTTTAATAGTAGCTGCATGAAAAATGAAAATTTTCTAAGTGCTATCTTTTCGATTTTTCTTCATATGAAAATCCCATGTTGTGTAATGAGAATCGAAGGGGTTGACCCATCCACTTTGGCATCTATATGGTGAGAGCTTCTCTTGAATTTATCTAATAAATTCTATAAGAGGATAAATATTAAAAGCAAGGATATTATTTTAAAAATATCATAAACACGTTTGTTTCTACAACCGTAACTATATCGGCTTTCGTCGGTTAATAAACATATACATCTAAATGAATATATCATTCTTGAATGATAAATAATATATCATGTTGTATACAATTATACAAAATGTGCATATATAAGAATAGTGATTCTATCACGTAATATTAAATATAATATTAAAACAGAATCTTTTCTGTAAATAAAATATAAAATCATTTCATTGATAATTCAATGATTTGAACAATGATACTTGAAAATTTTTCCCTTTACTGGGTAAAAATTACAAAAAATTCTCTGGTTGATCCTGCCAGTAGTCATATGTTTGTCTCAAAGATTAAGCCATGCATGTCTCAGTGCAAGCCACACTAAGGTGAAACCGCAAATGGCTCATTAAATCAGTTATGATTTATTAGATGATAATAAGAGATACGATAACTGTGGCAATTCTAGAGCTAATACATGCAAACGGAGTTCCTGCTTTTAATGGCAGGAACGCTTTTATTAGATCAAAACCAATGTTTTAATAACGATCTCATTTGGTGACTCTGAATAATTTTATGATGATCGTACGGTCCCGGTACCAGCGACAAATCTTTCAAATGTCTGACTTATTTAACCGTCGATGGTAGGCTTTACGCTCTTACCATACGGCTGTAACGGTATCGGGAATCAGGGTTCGATTCCGGAGAGGGAGCCTGAGAAACGGCTACCACATCCAAGGAAGGTGGCAGGCGCGAAATTACCCACTCCCAGCACGGGGAGGTAGTGACGAAAAATAACGATACGTGGACTCATCCGAGGCCCTGTATCGGAATGAGCACACTTTAAACACTTTAACGGCATCCGTTGGAGGGCAAGTCTGGTGCCAGCAGCTGCGGTAATTCCAGCTCCAATAGCGTATATTAAAGTTGTTGCGGTTAAAAGCTCGTAGTTGAAGTTGTGAATCGCACCTGCTTGCACCAATTTTGGTGTTTACTTACATGTTGCAATTCGTCCAGTCAGTGGGATATGGCGTAATAGTTTGCTTTCGTTCTTTTCTAAAGGCGGAATGCAGCTATTGTCAGCCTTTCTTTTTCACCCATTATGCAGCCACTGAGTGTCGTAGAGGGCTGACACGTTTACTTGGAATAAATTAGAGTGCTAAAAGCAGGCATTATGCCTGAATATTGTGTGCATGGAATAATAGAATAAGACCTCGGTTCTATTTTGTTGGTTTTTCGAACCAGAGGTAATGATTGATAGGAACGGACGGGGCATTCGTATTGAGACGTTAGAGGTGAAATTCTTGACTGTCTCAAGACGGACAGAAGCGAAAGCATTTGCCAAGAACGTTTTCATTAATCAAGAACGAAAGTTAGAGGTTCGAAGGCGATCAGATACCGCCCTAGTTCTAACCATAAACGATGCTGAAGCAGCGATCCGCTTGTAGCTCCTCCGATGACTTAGCGGGCAGCTTCCGAAACCAAAGCTTTCGGGTTCCGGGGGAAGTATGGTTGCAAAGCTGAAACTTAAAGAACGACGGAAGGGCACTACCAGGGAGGGAGCTCTCGCGGCTTAATTTGACTCAACACGGGAAACCTCACCAGGTCCGACACTGGAAGGATTGACAGATTGAGAGCTCTTCTTGATTCAGTAAGGTGTGTGCATGGCCGTTTTAGTTGGTGGAACGATTTGTCTGGTTAATTCCGATAACGAACGAGACTCTAACCTGCTAACTAGCCGAATCCAACATCATATGCTGGCGGTTTAAAATTCTTCTTAGAGGGACAGGCGGCTTCTAGCCGCACGAGATTGAGCAATAACAGGTCTAGATGCCCTTAGATGTCCTGGGCCGCACGCGCGCTACAATGAAGGTATCAACGTGTCTTCCCAGACCGAATGGTCCGGGTAACCCGCTGAACCACCTTCGTGCTAGGATTGGGGCTTGCAATTGCTCCCCATGAACGAGGAATTTCAGTAAGCGCGAGTCAAGGTTGCGTTGATTACGTCCCTGCCCTTTGTACACACCGCCCGTCGCTACTACCGATTGAATGATTTAGTGAGGTTTTCGGACTGGTGCGCGATAGCGTTATTCATAATGCTGCTGATGCTACTAGAAAGATGACCAAACTTGATCATTTAGAGGAAGTAAAAGTCGTAACAAGGTTTCCGTAGGTGAACCTGCGGAAGGATCATTAACATGCTTAAAAGCAAAAAAATAATAATAAATAAAAATAATACTTTCAAATAAGTATTAAAACAAGTGTTAAAACTAGTAAAGAGGTACCTACTGTTTATTTTTAATAAATAGAAATGTTTTGAATGAAAATTCAAAACAAGAGGTTTAAAGATTTTCGCCTCTTAAACACACTTAAATAAAAATTTTTATCTTATATATATAAGATATAAAATACTGTATAGAGTAATAATAAAATTTTCACACCAAAAATTATTATTATCTCATTTGATGATGATATTAATAAAAATAAAGAAAAACCCTAAACAGTGGATCACTTGGCTCGTGGGTCGATGAAGAACGCTGCTAATTGCGCGTCGAAATGTGAACTGCAGGACACATGAACATCGACAATTCGAACGCACATTGCGGTCTTAGGACTTTGTCTTAGACCATTTTCTGAGGGACGTTCATATTCTAAATATAATTTTGTTTTTTTTTTAAAAGAAACAAATTATCTTATTTTGGATCTATATTTTAAAATATTTTTAATATTAAAAATATGGATTTTATTTAAAAATACTACAACATTGTGTGTTTATCAAACAAGTTGTGTGTTATTTGATTGATAATATTTTAATCATATATCGTTTTTCACTTGTTTGTTTATCTTTTTTGCAATGTATTAAAAATGTAGTATAAAATATAATATATATTTCGTCCTCAGATTAGAAAAGACTACCCGCTAAATTTAAGCATATTAATAAGCGGAGGAAAAGAAACTAACAAGTGATTTCCTTAGTAGCTGCGAGCGAACAGGAAAATGCTCAGCATAAAATCTTGTAACTTAACCGTTATCAAGAGATGTTATGTTTAGGAAGTTTCGTTTATCCTATAATGTACATTTAGTCCAAGTCCACCTTGAATGGGGCATTATCCATGAGGGTGCCAGCCCCGTAGTGACAAATGTAGATAAATCATTATAGGTGAAACTTTCCTTAGAGTCGGGTTGCTTGTAAATGCAGCTCTAAGTTGGTGGTAAACTCCATCTAAAGCTAAATATAACTACGAGACCGATAGCGAACAAGTACCATGAGGGAAAGTTGAAAAGAACTTTGAAGAGAGAGTTCAATAGTACGTGAAACTGCTTTAGGGGTAAACGGGAGAAATCCGAAAATCTGAAGGAAGTGATTCACGTATTATCTACATATTATATTATACTTGATTGATGATTATTATACTCCTTGCATTCAATTTATTGTATGTTAAGGGTTCCGTTTAATATCACATTTCTTGTATAACCAATATTATGTGGTTTACCGCATTTCAAACCTTCCTTAAAACAGAAAACGTCGCAACCCATTGGATTCCAGTCTAAGATATTATAGGGAGTCTCATATGAAACTTGATTTTTTATGTATAGTTGTTTTATGTAGACCTACAAATTTTCTGACTGATTATTCGATGGTATCAAAATAAATAAGATTAACCCTCGCATGACGAGTTTGAGTATATTTAGAAAATAATTTGTATTCCATTTGTGATATTTTTAGTTCGGTCCAAAAGGCCCGTCTAGTGAATAGCATTGGATATGAATATATTCTCAAACAGTGGTAATCTTTGTTTGCGGCGAATATGTTTCGAATTTCGCCCGACCCGTCTTGAAACACGGACCAAGGAGTCTAACATGTACGCAAGTCATTGGGTTTTAAAACCTAAAGGCATAATGAAAGTAAAGAATTGTTTTTAACAATTTGTGGGATGATAGATTATCTACATTTTATGTTTGATAATCTTCGCAATCCTGGGGCGTCTCATTCTTATTGCAAGAAGAGGCGCACCTTGAGCGTATGCGTTGGGACCCGAAAGATGGTGAACTATGCCTGGCGAGGACAAAGTCAGGGGAAACCCTGGATGGAGGTCCGCAGCGATTCTGACGTGCAACT
>JALMQS010000372.1:144820-147775 GCA_024734495.1 Forficula auricularia
TTCCTTCATTATACTTTGCATAGTAGTTTATGAAAGTACTATCTATTTACAGAATTTTTTTTTTTTTAATTTTAAAAGTGGTAGAGAGAAAGAGAAAAATCAAATCAAAACATTTTGAAAAAAATTTTTTATTACAACTGAAAATTATTTTATTATTACCTCTGAAAAGAGCATTAAAAAAGCTGCAAAATGACACATGTCCCATCTCTCTAACTCAATTAAGACAGCTTTTAAAATTGTTTGTTCGTGGTTTTTTTTTGCGATTTTTTGAAAACTTCACAAGGCCGTATAAAAAAAAAACTATTTCTTCGTTATCCATTTCTTTACATCAGATGGTCTAGACAACGAAAATATATATATTTTTTTAGAAATATCTCGAAAAAAATTAATTTTTTAACACTCTAAAAAGTGACTCACCGTGAAAAATAGTGATTGTGATTTCGCAGGTATTTATATATTGTCGAGTTTTTCGTAAATGGCTTCGCAAAGTCAGTCAGTCAGTCATTCGCTGTGATGTCTTCTGGTCAGCCATGCAGATACTGTTGCATTGCAGCTTAAAGAAATTTTTCATTTTACCTAAACTTAGAGCAGACAGTCAGCGTTTCAGATTTTTGTTCCAAAAATTAGATGAAAATTTTTGTGGCGGGTGAAAAAAGTGCGCGGGAGTAATGCTGGCTAACTATAAGGTAGTCAATATGATATGGTGTGCGCGGGTCGGGTAATCGGCGGGGGTAACCAATTGCTTCTTAATAATAGAATCTATGAAACGCGCGTTACACAGCGGGAGTGATGGTGACTAACTATAAGGTAGTCAATATGATATGGTGTGCGCGGGTCGGGTAATCGGCGGGGGTAACTCAATTGTTTAATAATAGAATCTATGAAACGCGCGTTACACAGCGGGAGTGATGGTGACTTACCTTTAGTGTAGTCAATATGATATGGTGGCCGCGGGTCGTAAACTACTATAAATCTGGCTGCGCGCAGGTAAACGGCAGGCAAACGGTTTGAGTGACTATTCTAACATTCGCCTCCATGTCATGTGAGACAAGTCAATGTTTCGTTTCATATGACGTATGGGCGTAAGCCTGCCTGGAGCCGCTGTTGGTGCAGATCTTGGTGGTAGTAGCAAATACACAAGAGAGGCCCTTGTGGACCGATGTGGAGAAGGGTTTCGTGTGAACAGCCGTTGCACACGAGTAAGTCGATCCTAAGCCCTAAGAGAAATCTTATGTTGATGTGAAGTACATTTTTTTATAATTATAAAATAATTCTACTTCCATTTGGGCGAAAGGGAATCTGGTTCCAATTCCAGAACTTAGCGCGGAACCGTTTCATTTGTCGGGCCCACTCATTTATGAGTAAGCTCGTCGGGGTAACCCAAAAAGACCCGGAGACGCTGTCGGGAGATGTAGGCAGAGTTTTCTGTTCTGTATGAGCGTTCGAGTTCCCTGGAATTCTCTAGCAGTGAGATAGGGTTTGGAACGCGTAGAGCACCGCATTTGCTGCGGTGTCTACATCATCCCCTCGGCCCTTGAAAATCCGGGAGAGGGCCACGTGGAGGTCTCGCGCTAAATCGTACCGATAACCGCAGCTGGTCTCCAAGGTGTGAAGCCTCTTGTCAATAGAATAATGTAGGTAAGGGAAGTCGGCAAATTGGATCCGTAACTTCGGAATAAGGATTGGCTCTGAGGGCCGAGGTGTGTCGGGCTTGGTCGGAAAGCGGGTTTGTGTTGGCGTGCAGGGCCTGGTCGTTGGTGTTCATTTATGAATGCCATTTGTCCGGTCCCTTGCCTCAGCCTCCCGTGGATCTTCCTTGCTTTGAGTTATATTATTGTTTATTCAGTGTATAATCTCTGCGGCCGCTATTTAACGGCCAAATCAGAACTGGCACGGACTAGGGGAATCCGACTGTCTAATTAAAACAAAGCATTGCGATGGCCCTAGCGGGTGTTGACGCAATGTGATTTCTGCCCAGTGCTCTGAATGTCAAAGTGAAGAAATTCAAAAAAGCGCGGGTAAACGGCGGGAGTAACTATGACTCTCTTAAGGTAGTCAACCGACTGCGCGTCTAAGTTGATTTTCCTAAGAGATGAGTTAAGTAAACAACAACGTCCTCGTCGTTTCCGCCGGGTATCATGGCACCTCACCGATCAGCCTTATCCTCTGTGATTTTCGGGACGGTAGGCAGTGTTCGCATCAGTCTTAGGGCTGTCGAACGCCATAGCTAATAGTTGTCACTGCGCTGCAGAAGACGAAGTCGAAGAATCTACTTGTTAGCCTTCGACTGACCGTCATTTATCCTTCCAATAGCAAAGGATAATACATACATGTATT
The DNA here is from genome assembly GCA_024734495.1 of Forficula auricularia. Taxonomy (NCBI): domain Eukaryota; kingdom Metazoa; phylum Arthropoda; class Insecta; order Dermaptera; family Forficulidae; genus Forficula; species Forficula auricularia. The sequence goes on from JALMQS010000372.1 coordinate 147,158, forward strand.
GAGTCTGCAAAAAGTAACGAGGGACATGGGGAATCGCCCCATGAGAACCGAGAGGTGTTAAAGCATTACGACGCCGTAACATTATTACGGAGTTCGTCAAGCTTTGGTCTCAGTAGGCTGGGGCTATTACCTTAAGTAGGATCCGGATTCACCCGATCTCAGGTGTAAGCGGAGGCGACCCAACGATCCTGTACCGGTATCATACGTCATATAATCTAAGCAATTAGAGAAAGGCTATGAAGAACTTAGCAGGGAGGCAAGCTCAGCTCGAGAACGGAGCGGAAAACGTTCCGCAAGCAGTCAGAGGGTTACGTGGTACAACTTGAGATAAGACTTGCAATTAAGGGATTTTCTCGACGTGACGGTAATCAGTCCCCACGACCCGGTCCCCTGGAACCTGCTGGGAAAAGAGATCAGTATAGAGCTCTGGGGGATGTAAGGCGGAATCGCCCGGTAAGAGATCCTAAATGCAATGTCTGTTGTTCCGATCGCGTTTATTGCATGGCGCCTCGTCTATTGATAGATGGGCCTGTCAACGATGCGGCGACGACGCGCACGTCAGGACTGGCGCTTCGCGCCGTCTGACGCGCGCCGCGCAGGTAAACGCCGGAGAGTAAC
>JALMQS010000373.1:0-73024 GCA_024734495.1 Forficula auricularia
TATCAATTTGAATCTCATTAAATAAAATGTTAAGCCATTTATAATGAATAAGATAAGACATTATCTTGTAAAGCCCCCCATCAATAGCCTATGTATTTTGTACATATCGAATTTTGATCATTTTATATAGGATTTCTAGTTAACAATTAGTTTTCTGGAAATAACTAAGTATTTTCTAAACCGATTTTAAAAATTTATCAGTCGTTTTATCCTTAATTAAAGGCTTAATATTTCATGTAATGAGACTATATTTAATAAAACCAATAATTACTAAGATAGAGGGATTTATTTTTTGACAAATTTCAAAATGTCGCTCCATCAATTTTCAAATCAGTTATATCTGAATAAATATTCAATTTATCAATTTGAATCTCATTGAATAAAATGTTAAGCCATTTATAAGGAATCAGATAAGACATTATTTTTTAAAGCTCCCCCATCAATAGCCTATGTATTTTGTACATATCGAATTTTGATCATTTTATATAGGATTTCTACTTAACAATTCGTTTTCTGGAAATAACTAAGTATTTTCTAGACCGATTTTAGAAATTAATGAGTAGTTTTATCCAGAATTAAAGGCTTAATAATTCATGTATGAGACTATATATAATAAAACCAATAATTACTAAGATATAGGGATTTATTGATTGACAAATTTCAAAATGTCGCTCCATTAATTTTCAAATCCCTTATATCTTAGTAAATATTCAATTTATCAATTTGAATATCATTAAATAAAATGTTAAGCCATTTATAAGGAACAAGATAAGACATTATTATTTAAAGTCCCCCATCAATAGCCTATGTATTTTCTACATATCGAATTTTGATCGTTTTATATAGGATTTCTAGTTAACAATTCGTTTTCTGGAAATAACTAAGTATTTTCTAAACCGATTTTAAAAATTAATGAGTAGTTTTATCCATAATTAAAGGCTTAATATTTCATGTAATGAGACTATATATAATAAAACCAATAATTACTAAGATAGAGGGATTTATTGATTGACAAATTTCAAAATGTCGCTCCATTAATTTTCAAATCACTTATATCTGAGTAAATATTCAATTTATCAATTTGAATATCATTAAAAAAAATGTTAAGCCATTTATAAGGAACAAGATAAGACATTATTATTTAAAGCTCCCCCATCAATAGCCTATGTATTTTCTACATATCGAATTTTGATCATTTTATATAGGATTTCTAGTTAACAATTCGATTATCGCCATAACTATTTATTTTCTAAACCAATTTTAACAATTAATTTGTTGTTTTATCTACAATAGAAAGCTTAATATTTCATCTCATCATACCATATTCAATAGAACTAATAATTACGGAGTTATACAATATTTATTGTTTGACAAATTTCAAAATATCCTTCCTGTCAATTTTGAGCCATCTTCTGACGTGTCCATTTGTTGATTCTCTCTTCGCCAAAAAGTTCGTTGAGATCCCAAAATGAATGTGGTGCAGTTGTAAATCTTCATTCGGCGACTATGTATATGATTTTCGGTACGCATTTTCATTAACTGAAAACAGAAATTAAATTTTACCAAAGTTTGCCCTTATATACGAGAGAAAAGTTGAAAAAAAAAATGGCTATATTCCTGATTTAGTACATAATATATGTATCCTGAACTTGATTGCCCAATCACCTAGCAATCGAGTAACTTTTGTTGGTAAGACCTTGCTAGACCGCCAAGTGTTGGACGAGCATATTCGCATGGCCTTAAATCGATAAGCTGGGGGGGGGGGGGTGTTATTTTAGATTTTGTGTGATGAAGTGATGTTTTCAGATTAGGGTGAAAACGGATTTTTTTTTTTTTTTCGACTAAAAATTTGAGTGCCCTTATATCTACGGTGACTATACGTCTTTTATTTATGAGGACAGGCCTTTATTTCTGCTGCTTATTTGTCTTCTAATTATATATATTTTCTAAAATATGTTAGGCATTTTGTCCTTTATTTTGTAAAGTCAACGCAATGTTTAATTTTTTTTAATAATATATCTTCCTGTTGTTATCAGTAGATTTATTTTAGCGTTAGAAAAATCATAATATATACAAACCAAAAAATTCACTGATGCTGTGTACACATTTTATCAAACGTGTATAGATTATCTAAATAATTGGGACATGTGTCTGATTGAAATAGACGTGTTTGAATGGGTCACATTACGCGAAATCCCTCTGAGGGCGAAGGTAGAGGAAAGTTATATTTTTATTTCGAATCACAGGTCCATAATTATTCTCAACGGTGAATTTGATGAATTTTTGTGTGCATAAAAAACGAAAAAATCGACGAACGGTTACAGAATAACCAGCCCTGTCATCAAAGGTGCTGGGTTGAAATTTTTCAACACTTTACATTTGTAACATCGTAGAATTTTCTTTATGTCTCCCTGGATCTAATACCCTCCGCCGAACGAATATTTTCATTGGTGAATAATATATGAATGAATGAAAAAAAAACAGTTAAAAGTAAACACATTAGAAGCATGCAATGTCAAATACAACTTTCAAACCAACTGTATGGAATTTTATGACTTTTTAAAGGGTGAACCGGCGTGAAAATTATTTCTACTGAATAGTATCAAAAATGATGTTATATAAATTTTAACAATGTGTCTGTGTATGTGTAATAATTAAGATTGTTTAAAATTTTAATGTACCAATAAACAGACAAAACCTTAATTATACTACTACTATAGACTCGTTTGCAAGGCGGCTCTCTTGTTAGCCATAGACATACGCCCCCTGGACCCCACCTTCACACCCTCCACACTATGCACCCGTCCCCAACCCCCGCCCCCACACCACAACCACAACACTCCACCCCGTACCACCCCACAACGCCTCTGGACCCCCACTCGAACCCCTCACTTCACCAACACGTTACCACAACCCACAGACCCCACCCCGTGCCTTCCAATCCCGCGCACCACACCCCTGCCTAGTCCCCTGGACCCCACCCTGTACCACCAACGCTACGCCCCCTGGACTACACCCCGCACCCTGAATTCCACCACCTCACCCAGTTTTTGCATTTCTAGTCTTCTAGTGACCCACAGATTATTTATACAAAGTTTGGTTGAGTTTGGTCCAAGAGCAAGAATTTTCATTTTTTGACCCTGCCCCCCATTTTGGGTGTTTTTTTTTTAACAAAAGTTGTCAGAAATCACATCTCCTACAACTTTGCTTGTAATAAAATTTGCCATAGAGTTAATAATATAAGAGTTATTTGATAATTTTCATTCGTGTCCCCCCCCCCCCTTTTGGGTCAAAATATCAAAATATCAAAACGTTATAAACGTAAGTTAGAAGACATCTGTTCCAAATATGAAATTTCATAATAATCCCTTTAGCCATTTTTACATGAATCGTGAGCAACTTTTCGCGGAAACCACAGAAACGGACAGACAGACATACAGACAGGATTTTTTGAGGGTGTTTTCGTTCATAACTTTGTTTGAAACGTGTGCAACCAAATTTGGCGTGATTTGGACCAATGTACAGACAAAACTTTCCGCCCCCCCCCCCTCCCCCTTGGCACCGCCACTGATCGTTTACAAGTATGAGCAATTGAGCACCCACTCCGATTTTAGGTTAACTGAAATCGGAGTGGATACTCACAATTGCTCATACTTGAAAACGATCTCAGATCGAAACGTCGTAGTTATTTATATTGTATTATTTGTTCTTGCTCAATAAATAAGTACCTGGCCACCGAGCGATGCTCGGTAACTTTTTGCCTCAGTTAATATATTAATCCCCGAACCCACCTCGACCCCCGGACCCCCACCACTTCACCCCCTCAGCCCCTCACCCCCAGCCCACCCCAATCCCGCTCCACCCGTGAAACCACTTCCCTCGCCCCCGTAACCGCACCATCCATATCTCCCCCATTGTCACCTCCACCCTCGCCCCCGCCCCCTCACCCAGTTTTTGCATGGCTTGTAGTGGCCACAGATTATATGTATACATGTATAGGTATATAAATAAATACAGTATAATAATTTATTTTTAATTAAATAACAATTTTTGAATTCATCAATTAAATTGCCAAATTCCAATACAGAAAAATACGTTGGTGGGATTTAAAATTCGATTTTTAATCAATTAAATTTTTTTTTTTTTTTTTTTTTATAAATTTTATTAAACCAATTATTTTACATTAATTAATGTATACCATGTATTTTAGCTTCGATTCCGGAGATTGTTTCTCCACCATCGAGTGTCCTTATTTATCTTTAGTCCTTATTTTTAATAAGAGGAAAAATCTAATTAGATAAAAAAACCTCTTTTCCGATAATTATTTTAATTCCATTATTCCCCAATCAAATCGATTGGATCTCCTCCTCCCCTTTTCTACCAATCAATTTAATTTTCTAACTTTTAATATATATAATAATATTTGTAATGATCTATTAGTGAAATTTAAAATTAAAAGAAAATTTAATAAAAATGTAATTATACATTTTTATCGAGACAACCACCTGTGAATAATTATTTCAATTAACAAAAAATCGTTATAAATAAATAAAATTTATAATTCCAGCAGAAGACAAACTCTTTTATTGTCTCCTTCAATAACAAAAAACCTATCAAAAACAACTTAGCCGAAGATGAGACCGTGACAGATCGAATGTCTAACACAAAACCCTCCTAACCCGTGGATTTCATTCAAATCGTTAGAACCCTTTTCGAGAAACCGATCGGATATATATATATATATATATACAATTTTTGCTCGTTTAATAAGAGTAGATTATAATTAATTATGTGTGATTTCACTAAAAATTCAAATTTCAATCAAATTAATCACAAAAATAAAATCTTCAACAGCTTCATTACTATGCAACATTATTATTATTATTATTATAAGTTTTCTATAAAATATTGAAAGAAATGTACCTTTATTTCTTATTTTTTTATTGTAGGTTCTTAGCCTGTTTTTCTTCAAGGTGCCCCGGGTTTTTGTGGACACTGCTGCTGGTTCCCGATCTCTGTCTATTTTCAAAAGCCCTTCCTCTATCCACTTGGTTGCTCTCCATTCTTTTCGGCCCACTTGGATCCATTTATTTATATCCTGGCCCCTTACATCTTTGTTTCCTATCCTATCCCACATGCTGATACCAATTACAAATCTTAATGTTTTCATTTCTCTTGTTCTCTGGTTCTTTCAGTTTCAGTCCCATAAGTTATAACAAGATTCTCTGGTCATGAATGGATTTCTCCAGACCATATCTCGAAGATATCCAGATATTTTTGAATCCTTGATAGTTTGTTGTATAGATTTCGGTCACTGGTGAGGTATTTAAATGGCATCACTTGTTCTATGATGTTTCCTTCCAATTCTAGTTTTTTATCTTTTTTGTTTAATTTTATCAACTGGGTTTTTCAGTATTTTTGTTCAAATGCTCTCTGGTTGGTCGAGCGGTTGGGCGAGAACAATATGGGCTGGGCGCTCGCCCAACTGGGTAGAATCGACAAATGAATGCTTTCATTTCAAAGCGATCGAAGTGCCAAAAAAAAAAAAAAATATTTTTTTCGTTTCAAAGTGATCTAAGTACCAACGCCAATGCCCTTCTACATGATCTATGTTCCAAATAATTTTCTGTTAGTTTTTATAGTCTCAGCATTCAAATATCTTCTTCCCAGGTACATACACGATTGGCGCCAGAGTAATTATGATTTTGGATGTTCCTAAAAAAAAAGCATAGTCACAGATTAGTGTTTGCCTAAATTATTATATAAACAGGTGCCCATCCCCCCTAACATCATGCCCCCCTCCCCCGGTTTCATGAAAAGTAACTGTTGTATAGTATAAGATTGGAGTAATTTTTGGAGACGGACTGGTAAATGAAATTGAGTGGATATTGATGAGGATGTCCAAAAAATGGATTTCCTTCACTGACTTTTGAAAACCCTGAAGAAGGAGGGAATAGCCTCGAAACGTCGGTTTATGAATAAAAAGATAGTATAAATTATCTTCTTTTTTTGGACTGCCTCATCAATATCCACTCAGTTATATAGTATATTTGTTTTGTATTTTTGTTAGAATTATTCACTATTGTAAAAAAGAGTTTAGTTATAAATAAACATATAAATTTTTTTTTTTAGATAAATTAAGAATTAGTAGAGATTGTGGTGTTGGTGCAAGGTGAAACATCTTTAATAAAGATAAGAGTAAATAAATATTATTATTATTAATATATTTGTCTAGATTAATTTGTAACAACGCTTAGAGAAATTTCTCTAAAAAAATTACCCTCTTGCCTAGAATCGAACCGACGAACTCTTGAACTAAGGGCATGAGCTCTAGCCATTAGACCAATGTAACATTAATATTTATATCTTGATTTCTGTTACTAAAACTATATATTTTTGATTTAGACTTTGTGTCGAGATAATATTGTATTCATTTGAACTCGAATGAAAATGAAAAAACACCAATAGATTTTAAATTAAGAAACATTAAATATATATTAATTAACGAGGCAAATTTGAAATATAATTGTCAGCTCGGATTTTAAACTGATGGCTCCAATCGATTTTCATTAACCAAGCAAATTTTAAATATAATTCTAATTTGGACTCGAATTTTGAAATGAAAGACTCCAATTCATTTTAAATTAAGAAACATTAAATATATTGATAATTGTTCCTACCCCCCCCCCTCGCCACTCAAAAATTAAAGAGGCGAAACTTTTAAGAGACGATGTATTTTCGGTAGTTTACGGGTATACATTTGGAGTGTGGTTTTTTAAGAGGAATAAGATTTTTGGACCGAGACGCTGCCCGCCAGGGCCACCATCGGCACGCCCTCGAAGCTCGTTATTAATATTGATTTACTATGATCCTTAACTCATAGTAAATCAATATTAAATATAATATTTATTTACTCTTATCTTTAGACAAATTAATTTTTTTAACGTTAGTTTTATTTTTTTCTTAAAGGAATTTGAACCGCGAAAGTTAAATATAAAATATTTTGTTGATCTTATTTTGATAATCTTTATAATTAAACATGGCGCAGTCGGAATTCAATAAACCTGGACGATTAAATATAAATGGCAATATTGCTGTAAATTTTGAAAATTTTAGAGAAGAAATAATAATTTATTTTATAGCAATAACTCAAACCGAATTTAATTCTTGAAAATGTGTGTGAAAATATGACCAAAAATTTAGCGGTTCAAAAAGAAAATTATGATGTCACTACAAGGGGATTATAGAATTTGAGGAAGGAGAAAAAATATTGATTCAAGACGTTAACAGAAAAATTTGGAAGAAAGCAATAATTAAGAAAAAGTTAAAAATCAACTCAGATCGTATATTGTTGAGACAGAAGATTAACGGTGCTATAAAAGAAGTTCTGTTCATATCAAAATACTATGATAAAATAAAGTTTCTTTCAGAAAAAGGGAAATGTTGTATATGATTAATAGGGATTGTGGTGTTGGCGCAAGGTGAAACATATTTAATAAAGATAAAAGTAAATAAATATTATATGAAATATTCATTTACTATGAGTTAAGATTTCTAGGTCACTTGTTTCAAGTTAAAATTAAAAAAATTTATCTCTTGTATTTTTTTAATTTTAATGTGAAACAAGTGACCAAGAATCCTTAACTCATAGTAAATGAATATTTCATATAATATTTATTTACTTTTATCTTTAGATGTTGTATAGTATATTTGTTAGAATTATTCATTATTGTAAAAAAAATTTAGTTATAATTTTGTTGATCTAATTTTGATAATCTTTATTTACAATATAATTAAACAGTAACCCCCCCCCCCCCTTGTAGATATATATTTTATTTTATTCACTCCTAAAAAAGAGCTTTTTAATAACTTTTGTTGAAATTATATAGTTGGCCGTTTTCATTTTTAGCATATAATTCTAATTTTGTAACAATTTCCACCCCCCCCCCCTCCCCCCAGAAATTTCAATGACGCACTCTGGGTCTTAAACCCCCCCCCCCTTCTGTGGACACCCCTGTTATATACATTAATCAACATACACAAATCAAACAATATTCTATATTAAAAAAAATGCACATTTTCATAATAAAATAGAATTGAATAAAAATTGGAAGAAAAATTGAAGCATTTAACTTACAAAAAGAAGTGAAATCGCAGCAAAAACACTTACTGTGTAAAAAAAAAGCCGAGTTCGATTAATAAAAAAAAACACCGTTTGCCAAAAAAAAGTAGTGAGATCTAATGTACTGGCAAGTTCATCATCATCAATTGAGTAAATTAGTGTAGAATATAAGTAACTTCAATATCTGACCAAAAACATAAATTTGAAAAAGAGGCCAAGTTCGGTACAAACGGCTTTGCCGACAAAAGAGTTGATATCTAAACGGGTACCAAGTTCCATAGCAGTTGATTAAATCATAGCTATAAGAATGTATAACGTTCATCAATTGATTTAAAAGAAAATTTGTTTAGTTCTTTGATATTGAATTTATAACTTGGCAAGTTATAATAGTCAATAAATTACCTGAATGTTTTCTACATTTGATTAAATCTCGAATCTAATGTAGGGAATTTTTGTCAAATATTGAGTGAAAATAATATTTGAACTTATATATTTCTAACTTGAAATAATGATATAAATAAATTTTAATTTTCTCATTAATATATCAATTGATACGTCAACAAGAATTATTTTGACCTCGCTGATTTGAAAAAAGATATTTTTATCTCGCGAGACTACTGCGGATTACGCTATTGGAGTCTCTGGAGTATTAAGTCTGGACCAAGAGAGAAAAAGATGTGATCCACTTAGCTACAATCCAACGTCATTTCGCGTATAGCCCGCTAGACATTCGGATGGATCACCAAGTGAATTTGAAATCTCAGATGTTATATATTCGATCTCCCAGTCCAGAGCGCTATCAGAGCACATCTTTTTCTCTCTTGGTCCAGACTTAATACTCCGCAGACTCCAATAGCGTAATCCGCAGTAGTCTCGCGAGATAAAAATATCTTTTTTCAAATCAGCGCGGTCAAAATAATTCTTGTTGACGTATCAATTATTTTTTGATATATTAATGAGAAAATTAAAATTTATTCAATAAATTACGTTTAACGTAATGTTTAATACAAGCTTAAACTTTAACTTTGCTATTTGTTCTATTTTATACTAGAAACAATTTAGTTGGATATAAAACTTGACAAGTTATAAATTTAATAACAAAGAACGTAACAAATTTTCTTTTAAATCAATTAAAGAACGTTGTTCATCCCTATGGCTATGATTTAAGCAACTGCTATGGAACTTGGTACCCGTTTAGATCCCAACTCTTTTGTCGGCGAAGCCGGTTTTGCACCGAATTTGGCCTCTTTTTCACATTTATGTTTAATTTTTGAAAAGTTTTATCCTTTAATTTATCTAAATAATTACATTTAAATATTTATATTAATAATTATTCAATATTTATAATAAATTATGTTTTTTTTTTTTTTTTTAATGCAATCGAATGTAAGAAAGGGCGCACCAATAAAGATGCAGCCCCTATGGATCTCGAAAGACCCTTGCATTACCGAAGAGAAGGGAAAGTTGATTAAGTGAGAGGGTGGAGCTGTAGGTGTTTGTGCACCGGGTCGGTTTTTCATAAATTTCACCCCTTCATTTCGAGCACCGAAGAAGGGAAAGTTTCGGTTTTTCAATTTTCTCCTTTATTAATGTGCCAATCTTTACCAGTATGCCAAATTTCAGCATTCTAGCTTGATTGTATTTTCACTACTATGTTAATTAAGCCTATAATAACTACTAACTTTCACCCCTATCATTAATTAGGTCCTGAAAAACGGAAACTTTCACTTTTCTACTACTATGTTACTTTAAGCTTGTAGTCCAAACTCTCACCAGTATGCCAAATTTCAGCATTCTACGATCAGCGGAAGTACTTTCAGGTTTTTGATATGTTAGTGAGTCTAGTGTTAAAAATGGCACTTTTCAGAGATTAATAACTCAAGAACTATAATAGATTTATTCATCAAATTTGGGATTCTAGGTGTTCTAGTGGGCCTTATTATGTATGCAAAATTTCAAGTGTGTACGTCTAATATTTTTTGAGTTATGAGGGGTTCGAAAGTAGCTCGAAATGGTTCGTGGAAATATACACATGGCAGGTGAGTCACTCGTTCTTTTTCGAACTTGGCGTACAAACTGCCCTATATACATATATTCATGAATTGCTCATTTAATAATATAAGATAAGATCAGAGAGGTATACCTGACAAGGTAGCCAGTTGTACAGAATTGCTAAATTTGGTCTCGGGTTCGATTCAGTAAGCTAAAACTATATCGATATCTTTTCTGGTTTAAAAGATCTTGAAAAACTCTGAAAATACATTTTGGGATCAAATATCAAAAAACCCCTTCTTAGCGGTTATCCATGTCATTATAGGAAATACATTGTCAAAATTTCAGACCTCTAGCTCAAGCGGAATGGTCTGTAGGGTGTCAGTGACACCTGTCACCGAACTGTTTAGTTCCCCCTTTAGGGTTCGAATATCAAAAAAACCTTCTTAGGGTCTATTCAGGTCATTATAGGAATGCACTATCAAAATTTCAGCCCTTTAGTTGAAGCGGTATGGTCTGTACGGGGTAGGTATATGAAACCTGTCACCTGACACCTGTCACGTTTTATATAGAGAGATTAGAATAAAAAAATGAATCTTACCTGAAATGAATGATTTCTTATGAAAATACAAATATTCTCTATTTGAGAGTGAAGATCTCTTCTTGTTTTTTAATAAGATTTATTCAATTTTCTTCTCTTAAAGATCAAATATACCTATCTTAAGAAATAATATATATGAAAAAGTATTATAGATTAACAAATAGATAATATTTACTGTTTAAGAAGTCAAATTCCATTGATAAGTTAATGTTGTTAATCAATGTTTAATGAAATAGTTAGATGTCCATCCTTTCTAAGAGAAACATTTTATTCCATGTTATTCTGAATTGACAAGGGACTTCCTGTGTGCAGACGTCAAGACAGACAGACAGACAGAGAGCAAACAAACCGCTTAAATTGAAATTATTTCATAGAGAAATTATTAATGGGACCATCCACATAACTTGACCATACACCTGCTCAGGGTCGTTCTTGACTCATTGTGCGCCCTGGCCAGCAACTAAGGACATGCCACCCTTTCTGAAAAATACTAACCCTAACTGGAATGGCTCTTGCTTGACCACTAAACCATTATTTAACATATAAAATAATTTTTTTGCAACGAAATTTTCTCTGGAGAGAGACGGACTGGTAGAACTTTTAATAAATAAATAATAAATAAATAAATCTTTATTCCTCGACCTGCTTAGAGGCACAAGTCCTCGGTGGCTAGGTCCTCCAAACATCAATACAATCTAGCTACAATACATTAACAAACATCAATACAAATTAATTACAACAATTTAACAATTAATAAACAAGTAAAAAAAAAAAAAAGAAAAAGAAAAAAATAGAAATGTATGCTCATTAACAAATAACATGACCATAGATTTCCATCAAAAGACAAAAAGTAATTTAAAAATTCCGCGCAAAAACCCGATACCAGGAGCAAGCGACGCATTAGCCATCCCGGCATTTGCCATAAGTTGTTAAGGAAACCTGGTCAAAACCTTAACAAGGATGGTATGACCTCACTCTACCTCAGCTAATCTCTGCTTGTGAGAACTAAATAAAATTTTGTACAACTCTAGGACTTTATGACTTGACAAAATTTATAATTGATTTAATCATAGGAGGCAGAATACTATAATCCCAATTAGTAATAAATAGACAGACTTCCACAAATCAATGCCAGATCCTACAAATGAATGCAAACCTATATATTAATATCTGAATTAACTAACTTGTAGGAACCATACTGTATTTAAATTAATACCATTCTTCCCTATATCCTTATAATCTATATAACCATCTGAATCATTCTCATAAGAAAAACCACCACTGGTTTTAACACCTATACTTCTACCATAGTCCCAACCCTGAATTGACTATCCTTTTTAACCATATTATCTAAAAAAAAGAAAAAATATTTTAAAAATAAACAAAATATTTACCTTAGCAACGCAGAGATTTCCTTATTCCAGCCTAATTTCAAAACCAACCCTTGCTTTTCCTATCTCTAAATGGAAAGAAGAGTTAACAAACCCTTCTCCCAAAAAGAGACGAAAAAAGAACTAATAAAAACCTACCAAAAAGCTTCAAATTCGCAAGACAGCTTTTTGTTTACCCACCAGACTTCAAAGAGAAATTAAATTAAATTAAATTAAATTAAATTAAATTCAAATCGAAAGTAATGGAAGGCACAGCCCAGGGGTAGGGAGGAAAGGAAAATTAACACATAATATCAAATAAGGTGTAATTTATTGGAATCCTTCCTCCTTTCCTTTCAAACCGACGTTTCAGATGATTGTTCCCTCCTTCTTCAGGGCTTCAAAGGGTCAATGAAGGAAACAATTAAAATGTTATCTTCCTCTCTCCACAGTAGTGTTTAACTACTCATTGTCGCTAACTTCCCTCAGAACTTTTAGCTACTATAATTTTGGAGTCTATAACTTAATACTAATACTAAGATATAACAGTATTTTATCTAGGTGTAACTCCAAAATCATAATAGATAAAAATCTGTAAAAATTCTGAAGGATAGCTAGTATTATAAGGATAAAGTTTACAGAGTTTCAAATATTTTGAACCATTACTTTGTCCGGAATAAAAAATTGATATTTCAATGCCAAAAACCCCATGTTATTTAGATGAGAATCATACATCTCTGTTCGGCAAAGGTCAAACTTGCGGGATATTTTCTTTTATTTATTTCGAACCATATGAGCCTCTGGGGGCATAAAAATTCGAAAATACCCAAAAATTTTTAAGAAAAAAATAAAAACCGACTTCAAAAAATTAAGTGCAACAAATATAAAAATACACTAAAAGGTATAAAATAATTATTATCTTATTTAGTTACAACTAAACGACGAAATATTAACACGAAATTACTTTTTAAAGTCGGTGCCAAACAAACTATACCTATAAGCGAGCGTACCCGCCAAACGTACTAAGTAAGATCCGTCGAGTGCGATTCATAAAAGGTATATGTTTGGCACCAACTTCAAAAGTAATTTCGTGTTAATATTTCGTCGTTTAGTTGTAACTAAATAAGATAATAATTATTTTATACCTTTTAGTGTATTTTTATATTTGTTGCACTTAATTTTTTGAAGTCGGTTTTTATTTTTTCTTAAAAATTTTTATTTTTCTCTTTTTAGTGATGTTATTAATAGTGATTATATCATCAGAACTTGACCAAATTAATATGACACCATCCCTAAGACACCCCCTTTCGGATAAAAAAAGAACCATCGAAATCGGTTCATAAACAAAGAGGTTAGGTCTAAACAAACCTAAACAAACCTAATAAAAAAGGTCTAATACCTATGAAAAAAAATCGAAAAAAAATGGGACCAATCGGAAGCTAGACTGGACCCAATGCAAAAAAAATTTTCAAAATCGGTTGACAATTGGCGGAGATATGAGGTAACATAGCAACAAAAAAAAAAAATCAATCGAATAGAGAACCTCCTCCTTTTTTGAAGTCGGTTAAAAACAACAAAACATTTTATTTATATTATTTGTATTTCCCATGCATTATGCTATTCAAATAAATAGGATTAAACAAAAATAATTATTAAGCTATTGCATATTAAGCTATTGCATAGCTTTTATCGCGGGCTTTGAGCGCGGCGACCAAATCAAGAAATTCCGTAACAAAAATAAACCTAACTCATCTATTTTTTATATTTATATTTATATTTAGAATAATGTTTTGTTGTTTTGTATTATCTAATGAGTTCATATATCTTATAATTTGTAATTGTTGTAGATTGCCTGAAGAAGTCGAAAAATATACGACGAAACGTGTTGCAGATTTTGGAAAATTAGCTTTTAATTAGTTGAATAAAAGATTTTACTGTACATAATTGTTTTTATTTTAGGTTAAAAAATAAAATGAGAGATGGAGCTTCTGTTTTTAAATAAAATAATTTTTTAATTATTTCTAGAGACTATAGTTTCGAAGGCATTGCCTTCATCATCAGTCTATCACAAATATTTCAGTATTTAGTTACATTCAAATTAAGATTTATACATTGAAAATTTTGAAAAATATAATGTTTTTTCATGTTACCTCTTGGGAGATTAGAATGTAATAGTAGCTTTTAATTATTTTCTCAAGTCCAAGATCCCAATATCCAGCCTAATTATTTTCAAATATGGACGATAACAACCCAAAAATATATATTTATGTTCAATTGGTTGATTAATTAATAACTAATTAACGTTTCACTGGCTTCGGAGGAGAAAATAACATGAAAAATCGAGTGTTCAAATTTTCGCCATTTAAAACTACCCTAAAACAAAAATAAAAAATACGGTTCTCAACACCATCTATATTTAATTACTCTTTTTTTTTGTTATTTTATTATAATAAAATAATAAAATCGCTTAAAAAGTGCTTTTGAGAATTTTCCATTTAATATAATTCGGAGGAATTGGCTCGCTTGTTAATCTAATCGAGTAACGGGATTCTTTCTATCAGACATTTTCGCTTTAGTTGTGTTCGAAAATTTGTCGGGGCAACAGCAGAGGACATCTACACTCACCCAAAGGTAAACAACCCTTAATATCTACCCCTATATTCTATATTTATTCTATTTCTATATACTACTATATATTATAACCCACAATCCATCCATTGACTATAGTGAAAGAATTCAAAATAAATTGGAGGAAAAAGAGAAACTTTTTTAAGACTCGGCACGCTTTTTGCAGTTTCAATGAATTATTTTAAATGACAAATATCTAAATCTTATTTCATTTTTTTTCTTAATTAATAAATGCGGGTGAACGATTCTTTCATTAGAATCCGATCAAGGGAAATGACTAAAAAGGCCGTGGATAGAATTATCTAGCTCCATTATCATATTATTATCATATCCTATTATCATCTTTATAGCCAAATACAAGTCAAGACCTGTTCAGCCTATTAAAGATTTAATTTTTAATTTCTATTATTCTAGGAATGGCCTTTTGCTCTTGAATCAAAATTATACTCATAAAGAGAGCAAATATTTAATTTCTTCAATAAAATTCAGACAATAATGTGAAAAAATACTTCTTCTAACTGGCGAAAGTACTGAGTCGAAATTTTTTTTAATTTTTTCTCATTTTTGTCATTCAATAGATACATTAAATTCATAAAAAGAAATCGTCTTATAGAAAGTTTGTTCTTTATTTTTTTATAATGATATTGATACAACAAGAAGTTGCACCAAGAAGGTACAACCTCTGAAGTCCGTGGTGGACCCTTGTAACGTGAAGATAAGGGGAGATTTAGGGATTGGGTAGAGGTCGAAAGTATCTGTGGATGCTGGTCTTGAAAGATTGAAGGTTATAAGTAGCTGGAAAGACGGTCGGGGGAAGGGAGTTCCAGTCTCTAGATGTCATAGGGATAAATGAATTGGCGAATGCGTTTGTTCGATTAGTGTATAGTTTAAGCGCGTAGGGGTGTTGAATTTTAGAAAATCGTGTATTTCGCGCAAATGAAGCCTTTGGTGGGATTATCGATTTTATTTCGTCAGAACAAAAGCCATGGTAATATCTATAAAAAAGGGAAAGGGCGGAGACAGTATCAAAATTTTTATATTTTCAATGCGGAGAACTGTTTAGATTTTGGGCTGTCTAATCCAGTGTTTCTCAACCTGGGTGCCACGAGATATTGTCAAATGTGCCGCCAGCGTTTGTGACAAATAATTAAAATTGCATCGGTTTTGTAACTTCGAAATAGTATTTTTATAATTAATTCATTTTTTATTTTTGTATCATATAACATTTACTTTTTTTATATATTTAGGTGTGCCGCAAATGAGCCAGATATTTTTAGTGTGCCGTCAACCAAAAAAGGTTGAGAAACACTGATCTAGAGATCTCATTTGTCCAAATACAATTAAATTTTGATCTACAATTTATGGTTAAAAACTATCTCATCGAATACTGCTCTACGGAAGGAAGGGGGCTAGATATATTTATCTCAACCAAAACATTCTGTGAAAAAACAGGCCAAGTTCGAAAAAGTAGTGAAATCTAGTGTTTAGCCAAGTTAAATTCGCCAAGAATAACTATTTTGAGAGATCTACTATTTTCTTAACTTAAATATTCTTGGCGAATTTAACTTGGCTACACACTAGCCCATCGTAGATCTGTCTCCGCCCTTTCCCTTTTTTATAGATATTACCATGGCTTTTTTCTGACGAAATAAAATCGATAATCCCACCAAAGGCTTCATTTGTGTGAAATACACGATTTTCTAAGATTCAACACCCCTACGCGCTTAAACTGGATACTAATCGAACAAACGCATTCGCCAATTCATTTATCCCTATGACCTCTAGAGACTGGAACTCTCTTCCCCCGACCGTCTTTCCAGCAACTTATAACCTTCAATCTTTCAAAACCGGCATCCACAGATACCTTCGATTCCTACCCAATCCCTAAATCTCTCCTTATCTTCACGATACAAGGGTCCAGCACGGACTACAGAGGTTGTACCTTCTTGGTGCATCTTCTTCTTTTATCAATATCATTATAAAAAAAAAAAAAAAAAAAAAACTAGATTTCACTACTTTTTCGAACTTGGCCTGTTTTTTCACAGAATGTTTTGGTTGAGATTTCTCTACTTTTTGTAAGCTATGAGCCCCTTGGTCCAAAGGGCTAGAATTTTTATTTTTGATCCCCCCCCTTCATTTTGGATTGTTAGTTTTTGCATTTCTAGCCTTCTGGGGCTCCACAGAATTTGTATATAAAATTTGGTTGAGTTTAGTCCAACGGGATAGAATTTTCATTTTTGACCCCCCCCCCATTTTGAAGGGGTTGAAAAATAGAAAGTTTGGATTTTTTGAAATTTTCCTTTGTTTAAGTCACAAACTCTACTAGCAGGCTTAATTTCATGACACTTGAATGATTGGAACTACTCTATAGGTTTTGATGACCTGAATTGATGATTGAATGAGTGAGTGAGTGAGAGCCAAAATTAGCTATTTTCTCAGGTCCATATCTCACAATCTATTTAAGCTATATTATTGAAATTTGGTACTCTCCTCAAGATGGATTACATAATTACATGTGTATAATTTCAGCTCTGTATCTCAAATGTATTCCGAGCTGCAGGGGTCAAAATGTCTCGAAATGGTTCGTGTAAATAGCGTACAGCGTGTACGGCCAAGCTAATTAATGCTCGAACTTGGCCTGGCTGTGCACTTTAATATTGACCTAATAGAAAATTTTCAAAATTAGTTACTGTATTGTGTGATTAATTCTCCACAATATATACGCCTAAAAAACATGCATAAGTGATTATATATTTTGCTGTTAAACATCGACAATGTTTGCGAACCCATAAAAATATCCCGTCTTCTCGATATAACAGGAACCGAGGCCAAATAAAGGGAATTCTGTATCCCCTGCCTCCTAGTATACCTATTAAAAAATTACCTAGAAAAATGTTAATCCGAGTTTTCATTAAATACTTGATTTTGAGGTTCCCTCCCTATAATTCCTATCCTTGAATTTATGTTTATATGTGTCTATTATATGGCGACGATATTTCCAAAAACAGGTGAAATTTATTATTCAAGCTAGATATCACTAGATGATATAAATCAAAACGAATTATAACAATTATTTTCATTATCTATAGACTCATTTTTTTAAATTATTTTTGTTATATTTATTAACTTTGTTTTTTACTTTTTTCAGGTAAGTCACCTTGTGATCTATCCATTTTCATACCAGTAACATCTTTAAATATAGCTTCAAGTAGTAAGTAGTAGATAAATAATGCTTTTTAGATTTTATGATGATTCTCAGTATAAAAGGAATAAATTAAATCATGTGTCTTTAGTTTAATTAAATATATGTCTTCGAATTCTACTTTCCGGGCTTATCGAGTAACATTTATATGAAACTTTAGCTATATAGAAATAGAAATTATTAACGGATAAAATGGAAATAGTTCATAATATTCAATCAAATATGTTCTATTTCATTTTTGAAATTTTGGACATTTAAAAATGCTTGTTCATAAACTAGAGAACTAGACCAGTGTTTCTCAACCTTTTGAAGTGCGAAGAACCCTAGAGCAGTTATATTTATTTCTGATGAATTCCCTAGCATTAAAATATGATATATTTAATTTTTGTCAACATATCAACATCATGCTACTTTTATAGCTTCCAAATATAACATACCCGATGACGGTGTTGCCACATTTTGAAAATTTGCTAGATTTTGGTGAAATTGGGTACAAAAAACTTGCATTTTAACTATTATTATCATTTCCGTCCATAATTTCTATTAATTTGAAAGTTTATAATAGGAAAATAAGTTTTTATGTGTTGCTTTTTTGTTTATCTGCCAACGTTTCGTCGACTTTGCCGACTTATTCCTCCTGAATAGGGCTTCAAATATTCATGCCGCACATTCGTCGGCCAAGTCGACGAAACGTTGGCTGATAAATAAAAAAGTCACACATAAAAACTTGTCCTTATTTTCCTATTATAAACTCTCAAATTAGTGCATTTTAACCTAACATTTTGATTTTCATTAATAATTTTATTATTAAATTTTTTTAGTAATGTCATTGGGATACCTATAAACCTTTAAGCCCCTTTCGGATCAGACAGGTTTTTTTACCTACGTGTTCAATGTATACTCATAAATAATATTTTCATCTATTTGAAAAGCAATATTATTTCAAAAGTCATTAATAACAAAATAATAATAAAACAATTTAAATGATGTTTTCATTTTATTACTAATGTAACGTAATCGTTGTATTGTAAGAAAGTTAAGGACATTTTAAGCAACAAAAATGGTTTCACTGAGACAATAATAGTGATTTAAAACTAAAGATTTGAGCATTTTTTGTTTTTTGAAAATAGTTGGAATGTTTTTCAAAAAAAAAGATGCTCAAATCTTTAGTTTTAAATTTAAATAAGAGGACTGAAAATTTATGAACGAAAAGCTTTTTTAGCATTTTAAGCTAAATTTTTTAATTTCCATTATAGAAGAATGGAGTAAAAAATTTCTGTGCTTATATCATATATTGCGATTCAGAGAGAGGTTTTGTCTCGAGGGTGTGACCGGTAAGCATGTTAGTTCTCAGGTTCGACTCCTGAGGGGATGAATCCCCTCTGACATCGCAATTTAATAATATTTCTACTAAAATCTTAGAATTTGTCTGAAAGATAGAGTGAATTCTTTCTCTTTTAAAATAATAGTGATGTTCACCTCATTCTTATATATCAATTGTTTTATTTGACTATAAGGTAAGACTTATATAATCTAAATTTAGTATTTTTTGAGGGCTGATACTACTAACTACTATTTTTTTCTTATTTTTTTCTTTTATTGACCTCTAGGCGCGGGGAACCCCAAACTTCCCTTTGTGGAACCCAGATTGAGAAACACTGAGTTAGACTATTAAGTTAATAGAGTAAAGGGTGTGTAGTTTCACAGTGAATGAAATAAAACACAAAGAGGTTTATACAAACTCAATATATTTCGGAATATTAGTCCATCATCAGGAGTTTACAAGTCAATACAGTATTGACTTGTAAACTCCTGATGATGGACTAATAATCCGAAATATATTGAGTTTGTATAAACCTCTTTGAGTTTTATTTCATTCACTGTGAAGCTACACACTCTTTACTCTATTAACTAACATCATGTTTCACCTAAAACCTACACCACTTTCCATAAGTAAAAAAAAAATTAGACTATTAAATTAGAAAAAATTAAATAATACTTTTTATTTTTTTATACTAAATCAATATATTCAAATATTTATTTAAGTACAAATCAATGTCTAGACATGAATATATCTGATAGATAATATGGCTGCAAATATTCGCCTATTTTAATATCCAGTGCCTAATATAATCCCGTCTCCACTCTTGATGGATCATTTCAGTTAATTAGCGGTTGATCTCGATTTCCCTATCGTCGCCAGACTTGATATACTGACCAAACAAACAAATGCAATTAACCGAACGGCTTCGGACAATCGACATATCAAATTTCACCTCCCGTTTGATATCCTTAATAGCTGGCTGAGTGTATTTGTGTGCGTGTGTAAGTGTGCGCGTGTGGGAATCTCTTCTCCAACTCAATATTCCTATCATTGATCCTGAAATCGATTCATTTATCGTCATTTATCACATTTTTATTCTTCATTGTTGAATTAGATTGGTTTTACTTGGAATATGTTTCACGATCAAATGAAAAATTTCACATTCACTATTTTCATGGCACATTTGATATCTGCTAGGCGAGGTACATTATTTTTGCTTATTCGTGTTTAGAAATATCTAAAACAGAGAGGAAAGTTATTTAAACCATAATTTTTTGGGTTCCGTTTCAGAAGTAAAACGCGACCCTATTAGTGTCGCTACAATGTATATCTGTCTTATCGCCTATCAGAGCATTTTGTAACTCGGAAACTAAATATAAGTATTTATAAGTTATACCTATATGTTTATTTTCCCCGAAATCAATTTTTGATAGAATTATTATTTTGCGGTCGATCGAATTCGTTGTGTGGTAAAAATTGAAGAATGTTGTAACAGGAATAGCAGGTAATTGGAGGAAAATTAAAAACACAAATATTTATTAAATTTTGACTTCCTCAGTGGCTCAGTGGTAGTCAAAATAAATTAACGAAACGTCTGTCCATTTAATAAAAACTCTGTGTTTTAAATTTTTATCCGATTCCCTGCTATTCATGTTACAAATTTATTATGGATGCGAATGAAGAATATTTATTATCATAGGGTGAATTCTTGTAGATCTCATTAAGTAGAATTACGCTTAATTTTGCATATGGAACTAACGTATTTCATTCACTTTTTTAAAATTTATTTCACTTTAAATTTAGAAATGAGAGAACCCCATTATATTAAACTATTACATTTTTAGGTGGTATTGTAATTATCAGGCTTCAGAAGCTACTTTACTTAAAATTATGAAATAAACCTACAAATTCCCTCATTTTTTAACTTATCAACTTTAAATAATAAAAAATTTGATATCTCAAATAATTTGTAAGTTATAATGTAATCGTTGATTTGCTACCCTACTCGCACTTGGTCGGTTTATTCTTATCTGTTTGTGTGGCTGAATTCTGATGCAATATTATGTTTAAATATGTATTTAAGTATATATTTAGGAAAGGTCGCAAAAAGCACTGGTGCTAAATTTTTGAAAAACTGATTAGATTTTATCTAGCTTGAGAACTATCTATTCAATAATTAAAAAATATTATTTATTTCATTTTTGTTGATTAAGAATGTATTGTGTAAGAGTAAGGATTACACTTTATTAGAGTGACAAGTCAGGGCGGTCATTTTATTTTCATAAATTACGAAATAACTTAGCAATCATTATTTTTCTATAGAAGGATGGATATATTATTTTAAACAAACCTTGTAATACAGAATATTATTAATAATAATACATACCTGTTACCTGAATATTGTTAGAGTTCATGGCTGTGATGAAACTGTATTAAATGAAGGAGGAGGTATCAGCCAAAGATGGAATCAATGGGTTCAATAAAACACCTTTAATAAAATATTTCGGTCTGAATTTATTTGGCCATCTTCAGTTAATTAGGAGTTATACACAAAATGCGGTACACATATGTGATCGAACCAAGCCTTGTTAAAAATAATTTTATTTTTATTTTTGACAAGGCTTGGCTCGATCACATATGTGTACCGCATTTTGTGTATAACTCCTAATTAACTGAAGATGGCCAAATAAATTCAGGCCGAAACGTTTTATTAAAGGTGTTTTATTGAACCCAGTGATTCCATCTTTGGCTGATACCTCCTTCTTCATCTAATACATACCTTTTACCTTTAATAGTAATTATATGAAAAAAGAGTACACTCAACGATTCACTTCTAACGCCATTTGCGCTCCCGATTCGTCTCATTTTCCGGCATGAAAAATACATATATAATAAGATATTTGATTCTCGGCTTCAAATTTTTTAGTTAATTAATTAAAGTTTGGTCAAAATTTTTATCTTGTTTCTATTTCAATAAGAGGTTATTTACATAGGTTTCCAAGCTCGAGAGCAGAAATATCATCACAACCACTTCTTATTGCTGCAATCAAACACCCCAAAACTTTACACACTGTTTTACAAAATCAGGGATAAAACCTCAAAAGAAAAATTGGGTCAAACACTCAGCAGAGTATAGACAAAAACAGCATTTTCAAAGTTGAACTAAATTATCGCCCCCGGGGGTGAGAGAACAAGAGGAAACCCCAAAAAAAGCGCAGCTAGAGGTCATAAAGTTCACCTCAACGTATTGGAAGAACTGACGCTAAAACTAATACAAATCATGTATAAAGATTCAAGAAATTAGATAAAAGAAGATCTATACATATTTTATTTATTTTGATATCTAATTATATGCATATCAGAAAGTGGCTAAGTTTATAATATATTAGGTGTTTTTTTTTTGTTTTTTTTAAGAGGTTTTCAACTTTAAATTAAAATAAAACAAAAAAAATATTTTTAATTGCCGCGGCTGGCGCGCGTAGATGGCGCAATCTTTTCGATTTTCAATTTTCACACACTTTTCGCAGCAATTGAGGCCGTATTTCTCCAATATTTGCCGAATGTTGTGTTTCAAGAGTTCAATCGTCTCTGGTTTATCGGCGTAAGCAAATGACTTGACATATCCTCAAAGCCGATTAATCAGAGACGATTGAACATTTGGAACACAACATTCGGCGAATTATTGGCGAAATACGGCCGCAATTGTTGCGAAAATTGTGTGAAATTTGAAATCCAGATTGCGCCATCTATGCGCCATCCAAGGGGGCCACATGGCCGAAATTATATTCAAACATCAATGGCATATCTTTCCATTAAAGCCAGTTTCATTGATATTAAAAATATTTTTCTTTGTTTTATTTTAATTTAAAGTTATGAACCCCTAAAAAAACACCCTTTGTCTATTGCTTACATATAACATTTTATCAATTCATTTGAAGGCTTTTTTTAGTCGATTTTAGTAAAAAATTTAGCAGGAGATTATCATTGTTTGGAAATAAACCTCGCTGTATTTTTATAAAGCTAGGCTTACCATACGTCTCGATTTGACCGAGACTATCCCGGTGTGAAGGTATGGTCCTGGCCTGTTTTTCAATTTGTTCCGGTTATTAAGAAAAAAATTAAAAAGAACATAATATACACAAAGTGAAAAATTAGTGAATCCTCGAAAATGGCAATTACTCAACACGAAAACCTTTATGAACTAAATTTTAGTGATTTTTTCATCGCGATTAAAAATAATAAAGAATTTTTAAAGTAAATTCAAGATAGGGATAAATCAATAACTTTTTAATTATAAGTTATGTTCAGTTAAAAATAATTAAAAATTATTAGTTAATTGTTGTTTTTTGTTAAGTAATCCATTTAGTTAGCTGAATATACTCTTCTTTTTCTAAAACCGCCTAGAAGAAGTCGCTCACTTTCTGTTTCGAATATACTCTTAAAATTATTCCGGTTTGAGGAAAAATTATTATGGTAAGTCTATATAAAGCAAATAAAGTCGACTCTCGATAATTCGAAATCCAAGGGACTACAAGAAAAATTTGAATTATCGAGACTTCAAATTATCAAGAAATTTGAATTATCAAGAGGAAAGAGAAAAAATTCGAATTATTAATAGTTTTTACTATATTTTTGAAAATATGTATGAGCTTATTTTATGTATATACTAGTAGCTTCAAGTAAAAAAGTAAAAATAATGATAACGACAAAAAAGAACAAAAAAATTACATATGTCCCTATTAACATTATTGTAATACATAAAAAGATACCTAATTAAAAAATTAAGAATAAATGTGGAGTAAACATTGCTAGGAAAAATTCGAATTATAAAGAGGGGAAGTGGCATAGTTCGAATTATGGAACGTTTTCTTCCTCTCTTGTTACGAAAAGGATTTCGAGTTATCGAGTTATCGAGTTATCAAAATACACAGCATTTTTTCGATTTATCGAAGTTAACAGCTGAAGAGTTTGAATTATCGAGTGTAGTCTGTACCTATACCTATACCTATACCTATACATATACCTATATCGTTATATATTTTAAAACGGAAAAATTCAATGTAAGTGCGGAGATCAAAATTGTATACGCTTTTAAGGACGTTCCCTAATAAATCCTTTTCTTGCAATCTTTTTAAAATTTTGAATACACATATTTATAAGTGCTCTTTATATGTATAAATTTTTTCAATAGTCCTTTCGGCACTAAATTTGTAAATATTAATCTGTAAAATTCGCTTATTTAACACGCGAACCATATCCCGATTGATGATTAAATAACAATCGTAATTTTCTTGAAATTATTTTGAAAAACGGAGAATCATTAACCGAAGATATAACCAATATTTTTCTGTTAAAATAATTGTATCAAGCGGTATTCGTTTTGTATGAAAAATGTTAAAAGTTAGGTACTTTTGATGGTTTTCGTTTTTTCTCTCATGGCATGGCAAGTGAGAGATAGCGACTTGGCAACGTCGCACTAAAATCACTCAATTTTTCCATATCTAAAAAACTTCTGCAGCTGGTGCATTTGAGATTTTTAGCTAATTCTCTCAACCTAACTATACTGTTCTCATCTGGAATTTCGCATTGAGCTGTTTCATGAAGTGTTTTTTTTTAATTATTATTTGTATTTTAGCGTCGTTAAGAATGGAATGTTGCCAGATCTGAGAAACGACGCACTGAAAATATTTTTGCCTGTCTGCGCATGCGAGAGTACGGGAAAGAGCGAACTGCATCTGAGCTATATTAGGGAACGTCCTTAAGAATTTTTAAAAATTATTTTTACGAAAGAAGTTAGTCTTGCATTCGAGGAAGGTGTGTATGGACTTCAGTTTTCAAAGATTAAAACCGCAAGGGAAATTACAAGGATAAACGATTCATACTTTAATTCTATTAAACAGCGGAGTGTTTATTATTTATTTCCAAGATAGTACTTGTAATATATAAGTCATACTTATCAATTTCAATCCTTTTGAATATTTTCAGAGTCACAAATGAAGAGATTCATAGCTGGGAATAAAAAAAATCGTTTCTCTTTTATCATTTTAAGTTAAAGGTTAAACACTTTCGCCCTTTGGTTCAATATTAATGCTACATGCTGCCATTATCTTAGCATCTTCATCTCTTTAATGCCTTTCTTCTCCTTCTTCATCTTCCTTTCTCACTCTCTCTCATTCTATAGATAATCCACTTTTTCGAATTTTCTTCCTCCGTATTTCCTTTTTTCTTTTATAATTCTTAACCCTCTTAGTGTTACCCCTCGGTTCAGATTTTTTTTTCGCTCCCGAGCTGCTATTCGATCGCGCCCTGCTCATAAATCAAAGTTCTTATTTGTTCTTTTAATATAATAATTTATTTTTATGTTTGCCATTTTTTTACATTTTTCTTAATTTTTCGACGTGAATAACGTCGATATATTGGTTGGGTACCCTACGGCGCTCAGGGTGTCATAAAAACATTAGTGGCTTACCCCTTTTAAAATAAGTAAACACAAATGTAAACAATTTGCACGTTGAAATTCGTCGGGTATTTAAAAACATAGAAGAATATAATTATAACAAAAATTAAAAATTAATCATGAGTTTCCTACATTTGATTCACTAGCGAATCGAATGCAGGTCTTTTTTGTCAGATTTAAGTAATAATAATATCTGAATTTATATATTTATGTGTAAGAAATAATGAATTTTTTAAATATTTTTTCTAATTAATATATTAAAAATCAGATGTCTTCTAACTTACGTTTTTAGCTATATAACGTTTTGATATTTTGACCCCAAAAGGGGGTTTGGGGGGGGCGCACGAATGAAAATTATCAAATAACTCCTAAACTATTAACTCTACGGCAAATTTTAAAATGAGCAAAGTTGTAGGGGATGTGATTTCTGACAACTTTTGTTTAAAAAAATTCCCCAACAAAAAAGGGGGGGGGGTCAAAATATGAAAATTCTTGCCCTTAGTAGCCAACTTAACCAAATTTTGTATATAGAATCTATGGGTCACTAGAAGGCTAGAAATGAAAAAAAACTGGGTGCGGGGGTAAGGTACAGGGGGGGGTGCAGGGTGGAGTGGAGGGATTTAGGTGAAGGTCCAGAGGCATAATGAGGGGGGATCAGGTGAGGGTCCAGGGGCGAAGTGGGGTGGGGTCCGGGGGTGGGTGGGGCGCGGAGTGGTGGTGCGGGGTGGAGGGCTGGTGGCGGAGTCCGGGGGGTGGTGGGGGTGGGGGTGGTGCAGGGTGGAGTGGGGGGTTCAGGTGAGGGTCCAGAGGCGTAGTGGGGTGGTGCGGGGGCTGGGGTGCGTGGTGGTGGGGTGGGGGCGGTGGTTGTGCACGGGTGCGGGGGGCGGGAGGTGCTGGGTGGGGTTCGGGGGTGGGTGTGGTGGGGAGTGGGGTTCGTGGGTTGGAGGTCCAGGGGGCGTGCCTCCTGGCTAGCAAGAGGGCCGCCGAAGGCGGGCCTTGCAGCTAGTAATTAATATATCAAAGAGAACTCACTGAGCTGGACTGGAGGATTGAAGTATATAACATCTTAGATTACAAATTTACTAGGTGATATACTATATATTTATATATCCGTGTTTGGTAAAAAGCATCATGCGGGCTAAACGCGATATGATGCTGGATCACACCTAGATGGATCATATCTTTTTTCATTTCTCTTGGTCCAGATTTAAGATTTAGCTGACCCCAATAGCCTCAACCAGCAGTGGTCTAGCGATATACATATCTTGTTTAAAACGCGGTCAAAAATAACTCTCTTTGATATATTAATTATTATTTAATATATCAATTAGAAAAATTAAAAATGTTGATATTTAGTATCATTTTCACCATATATCATTAAAAATAGACTTTGAAGATAGAAGATCACAAAGTTTTCTCTTTTTAGCCAGTGATTTAATTCATGAAAATTGTCAATACTCTGAAATACACTTACAGAACCTTTAATACAAATTTATAAGAAAAACTCTTCGCTTTAACAAGTATTATGTTCCAGGTATATTAATAGCGTTATTAATAACGTCATTAAAAAGACCCAATAATTTAAAATGTGTATTCTGGAATATCTTATTATAAATTCCTAATATGGGTAAATTTAGCCCGACCAATACGGGAATAATCAAAGCATTTCTTATATTATAATTATCGCATTAATCGTATTATATTCAATATTTCGTTCTTCTTGAAGGCTAGAAATGGCTACTTTCCTTACTTTCCATATTTTTTTTTATAATCAGAATAATAAAATAATATTATTTTTAATTGAGTATTCGTAGAGATGTTGACAAAATAATATTAAAAAAAAAATAATCGATATCAAACGTTTTGTCGATTTATTCCGACTTCAACAGCAACTTAGATTTTATATTTTTCTTTTACTAATAATTTTTACGAAAAAAATAAAATTGACTTCAAAAAAATTAAATGCAACAAATAAAATACACTAAAAGGTATAAAAATAATTATTATCCTATTTAGTTACAACTAAACGACGAAATATTAACATGAAATTACTTTTTGAAGTCGGTGCCAAACATATACATTTTATGAATCGCACTCGACGGATCTTACTTAGTACGTTTGGCGGGTACGTTCGCTTATAGGTATAGTTTGTTTGGCACCGACTTCAAAAGTAATTTCATGTTAATATTTCGTAGTTTAGTTGTAACTAAATAAGATAATAATTATTTTATACCTTTTAGTGTATTTTATTTGTTGCATTTAATTTTTTTGAAGTCGGTTTTCATTTTTTCTTAAAAATTATTTTTATTTTTCTCTTTTTAGTGATGTTATTAATAGTTACTTAATATAATACCTTGCATGAATCTCGTAAGAGAAAGGGTCGGGCGAATGAATCAGAAAATGATAATAAATTTTAATAAATTTTATTAAACCAATTATTTTACATTAATTAATGTACACCTTGTATTTTAGCTTCGATTCCGGAGATTGCTTCTCCACCATCGAGTGTCCTTATTCATATTTAGTCCTTGTTTTTAATAAGAGGAAAAAATCTAATTAGATAAAAAAACCTCTTTTCCGATAATTATTTCAATTCCATTATTCCCCAATCAAGTCGATTGGATCAGAAAATGATAATAAAATTCAAATCATAAATATAGAAATTCTCTCTAAACGTTTGAGGGTTTTAAATGAATGTTTTTAAGATTTTTTATAAAAGATTTTATTTATTATAGTTTCGATTATTTGGTCATAAGAATTTGAGATTTACGTTATTTCGTCGTTGATCATATCATCAGAACTTGACCAAACTAATATGGCACTTCCCTAAGATATCCCCTTTCCAATAAAAAAGAATAATCGAAATCGGTTCATAAACAAAGAATTTAGGCCTGAACAAACCTAACAAAAAAGGTCAAATACCAATGAAAAAAAAACGGGACCAATCGGAAGCTAGACTGAACCCAATGCAAAAAAAATTTCAAAATCGGTTCACAATTGGCGGAAATATGAGATAAGATAGACACAAAAAAAAATTCAGTCGAATAGAGAACCTCCTCCTTTTTTGAAGTCGGTTAAAAAATTATTTCATACGTGTTTTATAACCTGTAACCATAGATTGAGAGTATAATTATTTTTCATATGTTTTAATTTTGCAATTTTTTTAACATTTTTCAACTCTATATTATAGACTTTTCATGCCATTTTATTATTAGTATTAAAATAGTTAGCTTGTGTTAAAGAGAAGTAGACGCTATTGATAAAACTCTTACTATACTTGATTAATAGAAAATTCTTTATTTCGCGTCTAAAATTGTTTCAATGTCTCCAATGGATATGGACTTGTCTCGACCTGCATCTGGGATTATTATAAAAGCGCCCAAACTTATATTTTGCACCGTTTTCTTTCTATACCAGAGTGAGACATTCTACCCCAATTGGATTTCAGAGAATTTATAATTTTTTTAATTTTTATATCTTTAATTGTTTTTAAAATATTCTCAATGAAATAACGGAATTATTTTTTCGAAATTTCGGTAAATTCTTTTCATTTGCTTTTAAGGAAAAAATTTATCGAATACATTTTTTTAATTAAATAATTATATACACTGAATTTATTTTTATTAGGTAGATTTATTTTATTCAAATAAATAAGAATTAACAGATATTTATTCTGGGGTGTTCATTTTAGAAAATCAATTATTATTGAAATTTGTTTTTAATAAAATTAATCATTTATTTTTTCTAATAAAATTTTCTCTATAGGTTTGCAAATAAAACCTGCTTGGTTTCTTTAATTTGATGATAATAAAACATTTCCTAATCAAAATGACAAAAAATTTTATTTTTCGTGGTGCATTAAAAAAAATCAGGCTGATTTCTCACATAAATTACATTATTCACAATGTTGTATCATTCGCGTCCATAATAAATTTGTAACAGAAATAGCAGGAAATTGGAGAAAAATTAAAAACACAACAGTTATTAAATGATACTGACGTTTCGACAATTTATTTTAACTTCTTCAGTGGCCCATTTAATCACTCTTTGTCAAAAAACAATTTCACTTTTCGACAAAACATTATTAATTATCGAAGAGTGAAATTGTTTTTTGACAAAGAGTGATTCAATGGGCCACTGAGGAAGTCAAAATAAATTGACGACATCTGGCTCATTTAATAAGTCTGTGTTTTTAATTTTTGCCCATTTCCCCTGCTATTCCTGTTACAAATTATTCACAATCTTTCATGGCGGACTCTCTATATGCCTTATGTTGAATGTGTCCAATCTAATATTACTTTACCATTCAGGGTATGGTCAAGTATTGTAATCGTGCATGAAAAAAGTGTTTTTTCCTTCTTTTTTTCGAAATATCTCAAAAACGGCTGAAACTATTTTGATTAAAAAAATTAAGCGAAACCATGGAATTTCGCTATACAAAAAATCTCAAATAAGTAAACATCGAAAAAATTATATTTTTCGAGATAATAATTGTTTTGTCAAAATGTCTGTTAGTTAGTCTGTCTGGCTGTTAGTCTGTGCAATACCAAATTTTTGTGGACGAACTAGCTCAAAAAATAGTGTTAATATCGAAACAAAATTTCACACGTAGTTTTGGTCCATTGAGAATAAGAGCTGATTAGATTTTGGTGCATATCGACCAAAAATTAAGGGGGTGGAGGGGGGGGGGTTAAAAATTAAAAATCTAGGCCATTTGAGCAAACTCAACCAAATTTTGTATACATAATCAGTGGGACCCCTGAAGTCTAAAAATGCAAAAACTAACCTCCCGAAATGGGGGGGGAGGGGGAGGGGCGGGGTCAAAAAATGAAAATCTAGGCCATTTACCAAACTCAACCAAATTTTGTATACATACTATAATCAGTGGGACCTCAAGAGTTTAAAAATGGAAAAACTAACACCCTCTCCTACATGATTATAAATAATTTTATTAAATATTAAATATGAGAGAGGGGCCACGGTGTATGATGAAGTCAAGTTGATGGCCACATCAGAACACGTCAGCTTATTTTTTCCTGTGGACCATTACCGTGACGCGGACTATGCTTTGAGAAACGCTCCACTAGACTATACTTTCCATAAAATATTAATGCCTGGGACTTAAACCCGGAACTCCATGTTCCATAGTCAAACGATCTGATCATTAGACTTCATCATCAATTCTGAAAATCGATACTAGATAGATTAACGCTTGAGCACCCCTATATATAAATCATCATAAAAATCCTCTCTTTGTAAAAATACAACTGTAAATATCTCGTTTTTTTTTATAATTCAATGATTTATATGCATTTTAATTTAAATTTCATCTACCTCTTGAGATCGTCTTTAATGTTTAGAACAAAAGAACGCGAGAATAAAGATGATTCCAGTTCAATTGGCAGTAAATAGACTTGGTTCTATTGTTCCTCATGAAGAGCCTTCAATCAGAGAGGCTTTTCCTTTCTCTCCCCTTTCTCTTGCCTTTCTCCTTCTTCAAATCAGAATATTTCCCTTTTGAAAAACAAAAATAGACGATTGTATTTTATAAATATATCTAATTCAAAGCTGAACTTTTTTGGAACAATTTATAAACGAAATATATAAATACAGGTATAGATATTTACAATCCATATAAAATATTTTTATATATTTGCCTATATAATTTTTGCCTTTCTCTTTTCGGCTTTTCTCTGTCTTCTCCATTAAAAAAAATTCAAAAGTAGCTAGATTTTTTATGGGATCCAAAAAACTTTCCGGATCACTTTTGAATATCCTAAAAACTCTAACTTTTTTCGATTTTTTTCCCATTTTGACCATGAAGGAGCACGTTAAATTTGCTACAATTCAAACAGAGTTTCATCTTAATTGGATAATAATAGTAACTCGTGCCGCAATGAGGTTGAAATTGTTAAAAACTGCAATTTTTTGCAAATCGTCCTCAGTTAAAAACTACGGAACCCATGGTCTCAATCAAAGCCACAAATTGCTCTATTCAACAGGTTGAATTTTAGGTCCTGTCGGTTTTGCCAAAAATCATATGGGGTCTCGTCCAGAGGCCAAAAATTCGATTTTTTCATTTATTCTGTGCGGATGGAAGGATTCCTTTTTTTCGTCGACGATTTTTTCAAACCGATTAAAACGAAATTACTTTAATAAAATGAAGCTCTGATTAGTTTGTGTTGCATATCGACCCTCAATCATTAGACTTTATTCTAGTACTTTTTTAGTTTTTTCTAAATATCTTGAAAATGGGCGAAATAAAATCATTGTAGAAAATGACTTTTCTTAACGTTTCAGACACAATGAGGATAAAAAATTCGTGAATTCAATACTAGAGCTGACCTAGTAATAAAATCACAAATTTAAGATATGTATCTCTACTTAGAGCAATTATCAACTCTAATCTTGTTTTATTATACATCTTTATTTTTTGTTTAACTTCTTGGCAACAAATCTCAGGGAGAAATCTGCATTTTTAAAACATTCTTTTTATATTTATTTAATTTAATGTTTAGTATGCCTCTGAAAATTTTATTTATAAATAAAAGGACGATGTATATTATATATTCAACTAAGAGTGAGGAGAAGAGATAAAATTATAAATTCCTAGGATACTAGACGTAAAAAACATACATATACATTTACATAGAAAAGAGAAAAAAGCTATACGAATGGTTCTTTAGAAAAATTTATAAATCTCTCAATAAATTGAAATAAAAACTAAAAGAAAAAATTAGCGAAAAAATATATAAAAATGTTATCTTTTTACGTAGATTAAAAAAGATGACGAAGGGGGTGAAAAATAATACTTTAAATATGACTGGGATTAGAGTGATAAAAAAACTTTATTTCTGCTCCTTTTCTTATCTCGGACATTATTTATGAAAATACATTCATTATACATATCAATGTTTTATAGACCCTTATACAATCATATATATCTTCATCAGTGGGTTTTTACCCAGGCACAAGGATAAAAGCGGCTGACTGCTGTCATATACAGGCCTTAAGACTTGCTGAGGTAAAACTTGATGAACGGGGAGAACAATAAAAGCAAAGGAAAAGAAAGCGCGCAGGGCTTTTGGTAATGTCTCAACTTGAACCTGCGCCACTTGCAAGATTTACGACATCGGAGATGAAGCCTTCCACTTTTATATTCTACTATCCGATTATAACCTCAAGTAAAAAAGAAATAAGCTGATGTGGCCATTCACATGACTTTAACTTACGCTTGGTCCCTCTCTTATATTTAATATTTAATAAAATATTTTATAATTTTTTACGAACTCCCCCGCCCCCTTAATTTCGGATCCATTTAACAATTTATAATAAAATATCAGCTTTCTTCGATTTTTATTTGAAAATATTTTTAACCCCTTCTCTCTCTTTTTGGTCACTATCAATTTCACATAGTAAGTCATTTCATAAGGTCGCATAGAGTACATATGCGAAATTTTGTACAAATCGACCAAATAGTCTTGGAGTTATATTTTTTGAATCTCTCCTCCCCCCCTCCCAATTTTAGCTCCCGGGAAAAATAATGACTCTTTTTTAATATAGATTCATTTTATAGTATATATTTCATTTTTACTTTACCATACAGGGATATCTCAAAAACGGCTGAAACTATTTTGATTAAAAAAATTGGGCGAAACCATGGCATTTCGGTCTACAAAAAAGCTCTAATAAGTGAACATCGAAAAAATTATATTTTTCGAGATAATAACTGTTTTACCAAAATGTCTGTTAGGTTGTTAGTCTGTTAGTCTGTGCGTTACCAAATTTTGTAGCTCAACAACTTGTCTGAATATCAAAACCAAATTTCACACGTAGTTTTGATGCATTGAGATTAAGAGCTGATTAGATTTTGGTTCATATCGACCCAAAATTAAGGGGAGGATGGGGGAGGTTAAAATTTAACGATAGGCAAAATAGCAAAAGAACGTCGTCCCCAGGATGAAAGAAGCCGAGGAAGGCCAAAAAAAAGATGGAAAGCGGGCCTAAATGTATTCCCTGACTAAAATTCGAATGGAACAACGTCCTTCATTTGGAGACGGCCTATTGAGAAGATTAAGAAGAAGAAGAAGACAAATTGTGGAAGTAACAAAATAATTAAATCTGAAATATATAAGTGATGTCTCATAATAATGGAGTTTCGATTTTCTAGGGGGTTTGGGGGCAATGAGTTTTGTAGGGGGCACTGGCCTCCTTGCCCCCTCCACACAACTAACTACACTCATGGTTCGCTTATTGATTCCGAATCACTTTTGCTCTATTCAGTAGTCTCTTATTTTATGATAGGGTTAAGTTTTACGAAAAATAAATTATGTCTTGGCATTCATGCAAATGTGGAGGCAAGATTATAAAGAAATAATATAAAATAAGCTGACGTGTTCTGATGTGGCCATCCACTTAACATACAACCTGGCCCCTAAAATTATTTATAATCATATATGGGGTCGGGGATTAGTTTTTGCATTTTTATACTTCTGGTGTCCCACTGATTATGTATACAAA
Organism: Forficula auricularia; assembly: GCA_024734495.1. Lineage (NCBI taxonomy): Eukaryota > Metazoa > Arthropoda > Insecta > Dermaptera > Forficulidae > Forficula > Forficula auricularia. Next base: position 34,217 of record JALMQS010000373.1, read on the forward strand.
ATTTGAGGCTGAGTTTGCTCAAACGGCCTAGATTTTTAATTTTTAACCCCCCCCCCTCCCACCCCCTTAATTTTGGGTCGGTGTCTGCCACAAAATCTAATAGAGCTCTTGAACTCTCAAGGGTATACTGAAGGCGGACGTATGAAATTTGGTTTCGATATTCACACTGGTTGCATTGAGCTAGCTCGTCCACAATAATTTGGTAACGCACAGACTAACTTAACAGACATTTTGACAAAACAATTATTATCTCAAATAATATAATTTTCGATGTTCACTTATTAGAGCTTTTTTGTAGACCAAAATACATGGTTTCGCTCAATTTTTTTAATCAAAATAGTTTCTTTTGTGATATTCCGAAAAAAGAAGGAAAAAACACTTTTTTCGTGCACTATTACACTACTTGACCATACCCTGTATGGTAAAGTAAAATCGAAATTTTATAGGTAGGTAACCAATTTCTTAAGCATAGATATGATCACTTATATTGTTGTAAATCTTCATTGATTTCTAAATAAAATCAATAAAACAACATATGAAAATAACAGCCAGCAGAACCTCGCGCATACCCATTGGAATTTTTTATAACTCCACAATTTTGGATCAGGGAACCATGAAACGTAAAGATCTGTTAAAATCTCATTTTTGAATTTTTTTTATTGATACTAAAATTTCATTACTTTATATAGAAAACTCTCTGCGTATACTATAGATTTATTGCACATAATAGAAATAAAATAGAGCATTATTTCATTTTGTTTTTTGGCTGGGACAGTGGTTGCCTATAGTGGAAGAGGTTATTATTGAATATTGTTTTATTGAGGCGAACCCGAAAATCAAACAACATAGAAGCTGCCTTAGCTCTGCGCTGCGAGTTGCTTTTATTATTTATTGACTTCTAGATATAGACGAACGGATGCGACTAAAGATGAAAGCTATTTCTTGGGATAAAGATTAAAATGAATGCTGATTATAGTATGTTTAAATCAGTGACATAACATATAACAGCCGTGCTTTTTTATTATAGTCATCTGTATAGGTTCTTTTTTAATTTCATAATTTAATATCCTACGAGAACATTTCGATCTTTTATATTAAACTGAAAAAACTTCACTTTCATCCATAACTAAGCTCTTAAATCTCAGTTGAAGTGAATTCTTTTTTAAAGTTTTTCATGATTAAAGTATCGTTTCTGGGCAAACTTTTTCCATAAAACTTGTAATGGCTAATTAGCATAATATAATTAGCAAAATAAGAAAGCATAACACACAAATTATTCATTTTATTCGAATTTTAATATTAAAAAAAAAACTTAGGCTAAGTACATTTAAAATGGATATTGCACGTGTCGAAATAATCATGCAAATTATAGATAAGCTGGTTAACTTTTTCGAGAATGGTTTCTTTTTTTCTTTTTGGCATGTATAATAAAATATTAATTCTTTACTTCTTCTCAATCTTTCATCATTATCAGGGATACAACCGAATCACTTTTTCTTCATAGCGATCTTGAAATCATTTTTACTTTATCCAATGCGAAGCATGGGAGAAAGTATTGGAATCGCTCTCGCGGCAAGCGCGACTTCAAAGGGTCCTCAGGTAAAGACTACGGAACCCATGGACTCAATTAAGGTCACAAATTGAAGTATTCAATGAGATTGAATTTTTAGCACGTGACGGTTTTGCCAAGAATTACCTGGGATCTCGCCGAGAGGCCAAAAAGTGCCATTTTTTTGGAAGTGCGTGCGGATGGATGGATGGATGATGATGGATGTGTGTGTTATCGTTTTTTTCGTCCACGAATTTTTTCCACACCGTTGCACCGAATGAATTGAAATTGAAAACCTACCAGTATTTTAACAAAATGAAGCGCTGATTAGTTTTTGGTACATATCGGTCCACAAACATTAGTACTTTATTTCAGTACTTTTTTAGTTTTTTCTAAATATCTTGAAAATGACTTAACCAATTTTGATGAAATTTAATATCCTAATTAAGTACCTTGGGACCCACAAAAAAGGTTAAATAAAGTTTTTAGTAAAATTATATTTTAAAGTACTTTACTCTAGAACATATTAATATTTCAAATGAATTTGATAAAGTTTAGCAACGATCCGTTGCAGTTTATTTTTTATTTATTTATTGTCACCGGGAACAAAGCCCTACTTAGACCTGCACATAAGTGAATCTTGAAATCATTGATGATAAAGTTTTAACACTATTATCTAAATCAGTGGTTACTAATCGTTTCATTTTCATAAAGAAAAACAAAGAGGTTGTCCTCGGCTTGATGCAAATAAACATATACACATATATATCAAATATATATATATATATATATATTATTTATTTGTTTCAGACTATAGGTTTTTTTTTTATATAAAATTCTGACTGGCTTATCCGCTGAGTAAGAGCAAAATGTTCAATATCCATGCGATACAGACCCCATGAAAAATATGGTCAGGTGGGGTAACTGGGGCCGGGGGCAACTGGGCCAGGGGTCCTGTAACCCCAGAGCTTTTTAATTTTACCGCATTTTTTAGCGCAATTCACTTTTTCATATTGGTGGGAAATTTTCAGTGTTCCTGAATTAGATAAATTTCTTTAAGTTTATTTTATACTTAAGTACTTAGTTAAGTTAATTACTTATTTACTTATTTACCTAGTTATGTTCTTACCTAGTTGCCTTACCCAGTTCCTTGAAAATATTGAGACTTAAGTAAGTACTTAATTAAGGCTTTCTTAAGCATAGGGAACTTATTTAACTTTATTTCAATGGGTAAAATGAAATTATTTTGTTTAGTTGTTTGATTTATGATACTTTTTTTGTATTTTCTGTAATAAAAATCGATTTTAAAAATTATACTTGGCGTTTAAACTTATCTACCTTAAAAAATTCAATAGAATAAAAAAATAGAGGTCTTGGTGCAACTGGGCCAGCCTAGTCAGGGCCCAATTACCCCGAATCGCTTACATCTTTGATTATTTTTAATCCATATACAAATGAGACTAATTCTACCTACGGCCAGGGCCTTGAGGGATAGGGGAACATGTCCAACTGCTCAAAAGATGTTAAAAATTAAAAAAACAGCAAATAGGCTGGGCTGGTCCAATTACCCCACAACGCGTTTAACTGGGCCAACCGCAAAACTTTACATTCAACTTAAGATAATTCCAAAATTTTTGAATAATCAAAAGTTGAAAGTATCATGATTATTTGAAGAAAATTTCATCTTTCAATTAATATAGTCACGAGATCTATAAATTGTGAGGAAGGAAAAATATGGAGTACTATCCTTGGGAAAACAAAAGCTAGCTGCGTTACTCCACCTGACCTTAATATTTATAATTAAATAAGCTGACGTGTTCTGATGTGGCCATCCATTTGATTTTACCATACAACCTGGCCCCTCACTTATATTTAATATTTAATAAAATTATTTATATTCATGTAGGGGAGGGGGTTAGTTTTTCCATTTTTAGACTCCTGGGGTCCCAGTTATTATGTATACAAAATTTGGTTGAGCTTGGTACAAGGGCCTAGATTTTCATTTTTTGACCCTACAGCCCCCCCCCCATTTTGGGCGGTTAGTTTTTGAATTTTTAGATTACTGTGGTCCTACTGATTATGTATACAAAATTTGATTGAGTTTGGTAAATGGCCAAGATTTTCATTTTTTGACCCTAACCCCCCTCCCCCCATTTTGGGCGGTTAGTTTTGAATTTTTATACTTCTGGGGGTCCACTGATTATGTATACAAAATTTGGTTGAGTTTGCTCAAATGGCCTAGATTTTTAATTTTTAATCCTACCACTCCACCCCCTTAATTTTGGGTTGATATGCACCAAAATCTAATCAACTCTTAATCTCAACGGAACAAAATTACGTGCGAAATTTGGTTTTGATATTCAAACTAGTTTTTGAGCAACAAAAATTTGGTAACGCACAAACTTACGGACACCCAACCAGACAACCGGACAACCAGACAACAAGACAACCAGACAGACAGACTAACTAACAGACATTATGACAAAACAATTCACTTATTAGGACCTTTTTGTAGACCGAAATGCCATGGCTTCGCTCAATTTTTTTAATCAAAATAGTTTCAGCCGTTTTTGAGACATTTCGAAAAAAAAGGAAAAAAAAACACTTTTTTCATGCACGATTACAATACTTGACCATACCCTTGTATGGTAAAGTAAATAGACTGATGATGAAGAAGCCTTCGAAACTATAGTCTCAAACAAATAATTATTATATATATATTTGACAAATATTGTGTATGTTTATTTGCATCAAGCAGAGGACAAGCTATTTGTTTATGAATCAACAACTCTGCTACTCTCGGCAAAATAAAAACTTTTTACTATTAATTTTCATTACCCTTGTGACCAAGCAAGCCATGTATCTTTAAACCTAATTAAAATAATATATTATAGGAAAATAAAAGTAACAATTTATTAGGATTATTGATTCTTTACCATTTGTACTAAAAATCCTCAAATGTTCTTTCAGTTTGAATTTGTAGAAATTTTTGTTATGATTAGTATTTAAATATAAAAAAATAGCTATCCTATGACAATAAAAACAAATATATAGTATGTACTTTGAGAACTAGAAAATTTTTTCCTTTTTTTATACAAATTCAAAGGTGAATATTAAATGAAAATCAACTTAAATTAATTCAGTGTGATTTCAAATTTTTGAAAGTTAGATTCATATAATCTTTTTCAAAGTTTAAAAATTCCGATCTGACAGCCAGCTGTAGCTCAGATTATTTTCTTCTCCGTATGAGAACAACAGTGATATCCAGATATCTAGATAGGCTTACCATACGTTTCGATTTGACTGTGACTTTCCCCGGCTTGAAGCTATCGTTCAGGTGTCCCGGTCAGTTTATCATTTTGTCTTGTTTTATGGAAAAAACATTAAGTGCTGCATTAGTTAATTGTGAACTAAATTTTTGTAAATTTCTCGACGCGATTTAAAATAGAAAAAAAAATAGATGAAAAAGTAAAAACATTTTCAAGATAATTAGACCCGCAACAAGTAATTTCTTTTGTACATTTGTGTCTGAATTTTAATGAAGTTCAAATGAATATTCTCTCTCTATCTATAACGAGTATCGTTTTGTTCCGGTCGCAAAAGGCCATTTCTAGAATAATTCAAATTAAGAAATTAATCTCTAATAGTCTGAAACATGAGTGAACTTGTATTTAGATTCCTTGCAATACACCAAAAGAAAGAGAAATGATTTTATCCGCGCTCTTTGTCGTTATTTTCATCGTTGAGATTCTAATGGAAGAACAGCACTTTAAATAATAAAAAAGTGAAAACTCGGTACACTAGAGCTGCCCTAGTAATTATTAATAAACTAAATATAAATTGTTCATTTATGACTTTACTATAAGATCCTCTTAAAATCTCAATAGAATAATTCAAAAAATAATATTTTCTGCCTTTTGAACGAGATATTGCAATAATCAAATCAGTACTTTGTATTGATACAAACAAACTTATTAACTTTCCATTCTTGAGTTATTGTGGGTATCGGAATTCAGACACACTAAGAGAAAAATAATAATAGTTGAAAAACATTTTTCCTCCGGGTTCCAGACATTTTAAAGAACAATGAGGAAATATTTATTTTTATGCGTGATTTAATACTAGGGCCGCCTGGAAGGAGAGTAATTTTTAACCTGAGTTTATGCTAGTAATATATATTATAAATTAATAGTTTAGCTCAGTTAAGAGTAATTAAAAATCATTGGATAAAAATACTTGGTAGGTTTCACATTAAGGAACCTGCCAAGTATTTTTATCCAATAATTTTAAAAATGTTTCACTGAGTACCAACACCAAATTCCTTAAAAACTAATTAAAAATCATTACTACTCAATTGTTTATTTACGTTAACCACTTCATAAAAAAAGACTTAATTTTTGTATCATAAATACTTTGCTGAATATAATTCTCTCTTTGTAAAATCATATGGAAGTTCCTCATTTTTACTTTCACATTTATATTCATAGAATATAATGTGGAAGTATTACCATGGCCAGTCTGGGCCCTGACTGTTTGAGAGGTTGTATCTCAGAGATGAAAAAAGTTAATTTCATTTTGTAACTTATTGGTGGAAGGAATCGATGCCCTTAATTCGGAACATAAAACCGGATATTATGGTCCCCAGAGGCCAAAAATGTATGTACGTATGTACCCCCTCTGCGTTTCGCAACCATTAGTCTCAGAGATTCGAAATTCGAAACTTAAGCTTGATATAGGCTACAAAGAGTACATCAAACTTTTGGTTGATATCGGAAAACCAGAAGTGGACATTTACATGAAAGATTTTTAGTTTCTTTTTATTTTCTCGAAAACGGATATAACGATTTTTTAAAAAATTTGTGTACCTATTTATCAAGTGTCTTGAAAAATAATTAAGCCTAAAAGTAAAAAAATAAATTATATTTTAAACAAACTTAAAAAACATGCTTCTAAAAAGTACAAAATAATGTAAAACTTAATCATAAAGCGTGGGGCACTTTGTCGAAATTAATTAAAAGTTTCTGCGCCCCACACTTTTTGATTAACTATTACTTTATTTTGTACTTTTTAGAAGCATGTTATTTTTAAATATAATTAATTAACATTATAGTGGTATTTTACCGAAAGTATCGGATGTATTAAAATAAGAAATAATATAAAGATTGATACTTATGTTAAATAAAAACATTGTAATATGAGACAAATTTTGCAGTCTAGATTTAATAGTCAGACTCATTTAATTATTTCTGATCAATATATAATAATATTTTAGTAAAAATGAAATTAATTTTTTGAAGGAATTGTTCATATTTCGATTCTTTCGATAAGAAATGCAAAAGAGATGCATCGGCCGGGAATCGAACCCGGGCCGCCCGCGTGGCAGGCGAGCATTCTACCACTGAACCACCGATGCTTGTTTTTCATTATTATAAGTAGCTTTTCACAAGCAAATCTTTGAATATCTAGATATAAATAGTGTCCGTTTTACAACCGAAACCGATAAGTGAAAACGTTTTCAAGAGTAGCATTCATTTTCTATGTTAACCACTTCACAAAAAAATTACTTATTTTTTGAATCATAAATACTTTGCTGAATATAATTCTCTCTTTGTAAAATCACAGAAAAGTTGCTCGTTTTTTTTATTTTGAATAAGCTCTCGAAATTGTCCCGGTTTGAGAAAAAAACTATTGTGAGGGTAAATACCTCTAGGTTAAGAAGGACTGATCTAAATAAATAAATAAATTTTCGAGTATCACTGACCGCTTAGCCTTAGAGTTTAATCAAGTCTGACTGTTGACCAAAGTTCATGACTGTTGGGATGCTAAATTAGCTGGGATTCATCCACAGAAGTATTTTAGCAGAGGACTTATGTTTCTCAAGCCTTTTATTCTAAAATTGTAATCTTTGTAAAATACGCTGCCAATCAGATTCATTGAGCCATTTATTTATTTATTTTATCTTAAATATTCCAAAAATAGAACATCGCTAGTAGCACACTGTTTCAAACTATATAGTAACTATATAGGGGCTATACCGACAGATTCTCGAACTCTACAAGTATATAGGCACTATATAGTTACTATTGTATATAGTTTCAAATATTGTGCTACTAGGGATGCAACATAATTTCAAGAATAGCTACGAAATATATTTTGTTAAGGGAGAATGGTGTTGGTTCTTGGTGAAACATTTTAAATAAAGTAAAGACAATATCGAAATATATTTAAAATTTTAAAAAGTTTCTTCAACATTTTCTTTACTTTAAGAACACATATAATGAGATTGTAAATGTGTTAAACTCTAAATTAATCATTTTAATAATTACATGGGATGAAACTGCAGTTATGCGAGAACCATTGATGAATTAAAATAGTAATTTTAATAATAAAAGTTTAACATTTATTTAAAATGAGAAGTTTAAAGGTTATCAAAAATAATCCAAAATTAAAAAAAAACTCACTTATTGTAACTTTATTCTGTGTAGAGGGATAAAGAAAAAAAGACCCACATAACAAATTAACATCCAGTTCGAAACGATTGAAAGTAGAGTTAAGGGCATAATATCTACGATGGAATGGTCGGCATGAACTTGAAGGTAGACAAGTTAGTATTCTTGCATAATTGTAATTATTTTGTTAAGAAATATCAGGCTTACTTAAAGTGTGTTAAGACCTATTTAATTTAATCACGCTGTGTATAAAAAAGGAAAGGGTGGAAACGGTTCCACAATAGCCTATGATAGTGGCCCTGAAATTGTAAAACATTTCTGCTGTAAATATAACACCAGACTTGAATTGAAAGATTCAGCGCCGCCTGGATTATAGTTAAATATACATTCGTAAGGCATGTTTTGTAATGCGGGATGCATCGTCAGGCGTTGAAGAAATAAATTCTGAATCGCTTGAGGGCGACTTCCCATGAATTTGACGCTAAAACTTGGTTAAAAACCGTTAGTAAATAACATAAATTAATATCCTATGACTGGTCAGATCATTAATCAAACTACAGAAGACTCAACAAATAAATACTCCACTTATTTTATAGATTGAGTAAAAGAATTAGAATTTAATTCAGATTATTACCAAATCGCAAGTTAATTAATTTGAAAGTTTATAATGGGAAATGAGGACACGTTATTATGTGTGAGTTTTTTTATTTACCAAGCAAGGTTTCGCCGACTTTGGCGACTTCTTCAGGGCTTCAAATAGTCACGTCACAAATTCGTCTAAATTTTCTTTTTATCTTCATTACCACTGAAGTCCACCAGAAACATATATTTCAAAAAATATTTGGCACATTCACATAAACAATTATGCCTTCTTTTTTTTTTTATATATATTAACAATTACATTAGATAAAACAGAAACAACATAAATATATTGAGACAACACTGTTTTTAATAAAATCCTTTTTCCTATTGATCTTTACATATAGAAATTTGAAATTTAAATGTAAAAAACGTTGGTTGTAAATAAAAAAGTCACACATAATAATTTGTCCTTATTTCTCATTATAAACTTTCAAATTAATACAAATTATGGACGGAAATGATAATAATAAGGAAATTAATCTGAAAACTAACTGATTTAACTCTTCGCCAAACTAATTCTTTCATTTAAAACTCTCACTTCCCATATTCTTCATTATGTTGAGAAACTTTTAATAATTAATTTTCGAAATTCTATTATGACTACAATTATATTCCTTTTAGTTAGTTTAAATGGATCTGATGCTTAGGATATTTAGGTCTCTTGTAGAATGCGTCTAAGTGCATTATCAAGTGCAAATTCAGTAATCCTCCTCAGCTACTTACCAGCCAGCCTTGAACATTGTATCATTAAGATAAGGTGAGCAAGGGATCTGCAGACAGGATGCACTGGGGCATTTCCATACCAGGATTACGACCAGATGAATGACAATTAACCAACCAGTCAGTGGAAATTTACCAAACAAAGACATTTCTGGTGTGCTTGTATGACTATAGCTTCCTAGTTAATATTAAAATTGAATAAAATATTTATTTGAACTTCCTCGTATTCAACTTTTAAAAAGTTTAAACATAGCAAAGACCATTCTTTATAAATTCTGCAAAAAAAAAGCTTTAAGCTATATTTCATTATTCGTGTCCATGATTAATAATTAAAGGAATCGTAGGGAGTTGGACATGACTTTAAATTAAATACAAGTTTTTATTTAAATACGCAAAACGTTTCGTTGCTGGTTTGCAACTTCTTCAGTGGCTCATTTATTAAACTTATTTGTCTGGAGTTTTAACTAAGAGAAACAGTATCCTCACAATTCACTCAATTTTATCCAATAAAATAAAACATAAACTTTTTAAAACAATGTAATTGTTTGAAAATGGTTTTTCTCTTAGTTAAAACACCAGTCAAATAAGTTTAATAAATGAACCACTGAAGAAGTTGCAAACCAGCAACGAAACGTTTGGCGTATTTAAATAAAAACTTGTATTTAATTTAAAGTCATGTCCAACTCCCTACGATTCCTTTTACTTTTAAGCCATGTTTTAGAAACAAGAAGAAATAAATGAGCATTGGAAGTAATGGGGGGGGGGGGGGGGGGGGTCAGATATTCAATTTTTATAATAGTTATAAGTCATAAAATACAAAGTATATGCGATTCTTGATAAACAGGGAAAATTGGTACCGCGACATTTCAGCCCCCGACAAAATATCCCCGACAAAACATCCCCCGACAAAATATCCCAAGGACAAAATATTCCCCGACATAATATCTTCTGACAAAATATTCCCCAGTATAAGGGAGAATACAAAAGAGATTAAGTGAGAAGCTTATAATCATAGTTTTGAATAATATAAACAGACTTTCATATTTTGGAGGCTAATTAGCCGTTTGAAAGTGCTGCTATCTGTCGTGTTTGATTAGGAAAAAAATGGAGCCCCAAACACACCCCGCCCGCCGATTGGCTGGTTCGGTTTTCAAGGTGTGTTTGATTAGAAAAAAAATGGGAGTCCGAAACACACCCCGCCCGGACTAAACTTTCGGAGGTTCGGTTAATATATATTATCTGAACCGGAGTCGATTTGCATTACTCATAAGATTCTCGAGGGGAAGGGTTGTTTTGTCATGAGATATTTTGTCTGAAGGATATTTTGTCGAGGGATATTTTGTCGGGGGATGTTTTGTCGGGGGCTGAAATGTCGCGGAATCGGAAAAATTAAAAAAAATAAAAATATTAATGATATTTTCGAGAAAAAGACGAAAAATCGAAAAACACCTAAAGTAATTTACCATTGGTGTCCAACCACAGATCATCATTCAAAACACTAAGTCCACAACATCACTTATTTCACCAGTAATTTTATAGATTGAGTAGAATATTTAAATAAATATAATGATATTCAAATAATCCTTAAATACAGGTAGTTGGTCCGAAGATTGGTTTGACGCCTCAATTTCATCAAGTGAGGTGAAAGATTTCCGGATCAATCTTCCATCTCTTCGGCTGGTCTGTTTTAAACAAACCTTCCCGGGATTTCTCGAGACGTTAACTAGTTAAGATTTAAATATATTTTCTTGAAATTTATTTAATGATTTGTATAGGTATTTCTTTTTGGGCTTTGTAGATAACAATATTTGAAATTATTTCGACAATTTCTTGAAGAATTAACCCAATTTTAAAGATTTAGTAAATTTCTAACTAGGATTCCAAAATTAATATAATCACATTTATAATATGTACTTCAATTAGAAGACTTAAAATGTTTATTTCCCCAGATGCCATTTTAATAATAATTCAGTTTTTCACTAAAAATAAATTTATTCAAGCGAAGGTAAAAAAACAAAAAACAAAAAAGAAACCCTCGACACATAATTGTAAATTGGTTTTCACAGTCTATATATCGATTTACTAATTGAGTTTTTCGAGTTTTAAACATGATTAATTAGCGCCGCTCGATTCTCGTATCGAATTACCTTCCACGGGAAGTTAATATAGGGTGGAATGAAATTTATATCTATTTCACGTGTATTTACATTCAACAGGCATTTTCATTGAGTTATCCAAAGCTTTTGAATTTTTCTTTTTTTTCAGTAAAAACAAAGCGAATCGACTAATTAAAACTTGTGAGATTTCGATTTTTAAATAAATGAAATTTTTGTTTTAAGCGAGCAATTAAACTAATAGGAGAACCGGCTCTAACCAACTCACTCGACTCCCTGGCTCACCGAAGAACCGTTTCTGCCCTTTCCCTGTACTACAGATACTATCACGGTGTCTGTTCAGTCGAGCTGAAATCAATTATCCCCCCTAATGCCCTCTTTGCGCGAAGCACGCGGTTTTCTAACGCTCAGCACCCCTTCGCTGTCAAATTGGATAAATTTCGAACAAGCGCTTTCGCCAACTCTTTTATCCCTTTGACCTCCAGAGACTGGAACTCGCTCCCTGCCACCATCTTTCCCGCGACCTATAACCTTCAGCTATTTAAGACCCGTATCCACAGATACCTTCGACCCCCGCCCAACCCATAAAATTCTTTCTTCTTCTTTTCACGATGGAGGGGCCAACCCAGGCCTTTAGGGGTTGCACCTTTTTTGGTGTAACTCCTTCTCTCATCATTATCATAAAAAAAAAAAAAAAAAAAATCCATATCGTATCTTCATTTATGCCTACACAACGTATCACCCTCACCCTATACAAAGATTCAAGCTCATCTTCTTAAGAGAAGCTTCTAGGCCAGTTTTCTCAATCTTTTTTGGTTGATGGCACACTAAAAATATCTGGAATCATTTACGGCACACCTAAATATATATATATATATAAAGTAAACGTTGTATGATACGAAAAAAATGAAGTAATTATACAAATACTATTTCAGAGAAACAAAACCCATCCAATTTTAATTATTTGTCAAAATCGCTCTCGGCACATTTGACAATCTCTTGCGTACACAGGTTGAGAAACACCAGCTTAGAGCCCAAAATCTAAACAGTTCTCCGCATTGAAAATATAAAAATTTTGTTAGAGAACAAACTTTCTAAGACGATTTCTTTTTTTTGAATTTAATTTTTCTATTGAATGATAAAAACGAAGAAAAAAGTAAAACTTTTTCACGTACTAGCACGTTTACCAGTAGTATAATATTTTTTTCACATTATTGTCTGATTTTTATTGAAGTTTTATTAAATATTTGCTCTCTCTACAACCAGTAATTTTGATCCAAGAGCAAAAGGCCATTCCTAGAATAATAGAAATTAAAAATTAAATCTTTAATAGTCAAAACAGCTCTTGAATTGTATTTGGCTTTAAAGGATGAAGCTAGATAATTCTATCCACGCCCTTTTTAGTAATTTTCCTCGATCGGATTCTAATGAAAGAATTGCTCACCCGCACATTTATTAATTAAGAAAAAAAAGTGCAAATTTTTCCAAGACTTGGGTCGCTAGATATGCCTTAGAAATTAATAATCAACTTAAATATAAATTGTTTATTTATACCTATAATATGATTTGCAGGGAATTTAAAAATTCTTCTGTCTTCTTTTAATATGCTCGCACTTCTGTCAAAAGGGCTCAAAACATTCTGGATAGAATTTAAAAACCGGAAATAAAATAGATAGATGATATACCCTTTTCTGACTTAGACGTTCTTTTAGTCCAGTGTTTCTCAAAGTATGTTCCGCAGAACCCTGGGGTTCCATGAAAACTCGCCAAGGGTTCCTCAAAAAAATTCACCACAGGTGAAAGAATTCTAGCGTTCAAAGAGAAGCTGCAGTTTTCGATTATTTGTGTGAATCGCAGAGATCTCGAATGTTTTCCAACTATGAGGGACATTTCGGAAGAAGAGGGTATAGATCTAAATATCAGTCAAAGTACCAAAATTGCTCATCACTTGGAATGTCTGAATAAATCAATCGAACAATATTTCACTGATGATAATTTCAAAAAACCGCAAAATAATTCCTGTGTGAAAAATCCTTTTGTTGTTAGTGAAAAGCTAGCCTCTTTTTTTACACCAGGATTATGAAAATTTTATCGAAAGCACTTCAGATTCTTCACTGCAGAGAGCCTATAAAATGATGGCTTTGGCAAAATTTTGGTGTAATTTTATTCACAGTTGACCCAGAAAGCTGTTTTAATTCTCTTTTACCATTTGCTACAACTGCTTGCTGAATTCTTAACTTATTAACAAAAAAATAAATACCTCAATATGCTGGAAACAGAGTCGGATATATGAGATTACAACTTTCACCAATAAGACCTGATATAAAAAAGTATTTCTGTAAACACAAAAAACAGTATCATTCGACGCATTGATGGCAATCAATACCTATGAAAAGTTGATGTATTCGAAAATGTTTTTTTTTTTACTTACGGAAGTTTTGAATTACTTACTGTTTAATATAGCTATATATAGTGGATGATTGTATAAATAAAAAAAAATTTAAGACAATGAATGTGGTTTTTCTTAACTAATTCACTCCATATAACTATATTTCAAAGTCAAAAAAAAAATGTTCCCATAACAACGCTTTAACTCGCATCACAAGATTATCGGGTTACCTTCCAAACGGAAAAGGGTTCCACATTCAAAAAAGTATGAAAAACACTGTTTTAGTCAATCGTAGAACTGTTTCTGCGTTCTTCCTTTTTTCTTAGATGAAAACCATGAAATTTGTTCTTACTAGAGAAAAACCATTAATCCTCCTTAAAGTCTAATTTCTGGGAAACAAGGGGTTTTCTAAAAATTTAACATCTCTTCAGAGTCTAACTAACTAAATAAAATTACAGTACACTCAGTCTATCAATTGAAATGACTTAAAAAGCATTTAAAAATGACTATAGAATCAGATATCAATTTTTTTTGCATTTTACTAAGATTATCTTATAATTAATCTCTTATTTAGGAGATTTAAGCAGAAACTTATTTTTATGATAAACAACAAATGCACAAAGTATAATACTAATCAAACTAACACATATTCCAATTTGCTCATCCCTATCACCTCTAGGGTTTTCTCTCTTCTAAGGTTCAATTGTACGATAGCTCAAGATATGTCTCTAATAGTGCAAACCCAATTCCTTAAAAAATATACTTTTCTTCTTTCTACGATGATAGACTTCCAACCCGGATTTATCGGTGTTATCTCTTTTCTACAATTCTTTTATTTTTTCATTAAAAATTGAAAAAAAATCAATCAAATAATCAAGCAAGGTATAAAATAATTATTATCTTATTTAGTTACAATTAAACGACGAAATATTAAAATGAAATTACTTTTTGAAGTCGGTACCAAACAAACTATACCTATAAGCAAGCGTACCCGCCAAACGTACTAAGATCCGTCGAGTGCGATTCATAAAAGGTATATGTTTGGTACCAACTTCAAAAAGTAATTTCATGTTAATATTTCGTCGTTTAATTGTAACTAAATAAGATAATAATTATTTTATACCTTTTAGTGTATTATTTGTTGCATTTAATTTTTGAAGTCGGTTTTTATTTTTTTCTTAAAAATTATTTTTATTTTTCTCTTTTTAGTGATGTTATTAATAGTGATCATATCGTCAGAACTTGACCAAATTAATATGACACCATCCCTAAGACACCCCCTTTCGGATAAAAAAAGAACCATCGAACCGACTGGACCCAATTCGCGAAAAAAAATTTCAAAATCGGTTGACAATTGGCTGAGATATGAGGTAACATAGGCACAAAAAAAAAATTCAGTCGAATAGAGAACCTCCTCCTTTTTTGAAGTCGGTTAAGAAACGGGACCAATCGGAAACTAGGCTGAACCCAATGCAAAAAAATTATCAAAATCGGTTGACAATTGGCGAAGAAATCAGGTAACATAGACAAAAAATAATAATAATAATTCAGTCGAATTGAGAACCTCCTCCTTTTTTGAAGTCGGTTGAAAAAAGAAAAAAAATATCGAACTAACCAATCTCAAAATTTAAATTCATTGTCTGATTTTTCTTATGTTTTTTTATTACAATTTATGAAAGATCAATTGACAAAAAGTGAATTTAGTGCCAGATCAAGTGCATAAAGGGAGAAAGAGTGAAGAGATTTGAATGCAATGAGCGGTGATCACATCTCATTAGCTCTATCTGCTCAGTTACCCCTTAAGGGCAAATTGTCCTATCGAGTTGCCTCCGTCTAACGAGATCTCAGCTGAATCTCTTCAATCTTCTCAATCGAGGCAATTCTTGGGAGAATATTGCCGCTATTTGGGTGTGCGAGACGTCAGCTCTGCGTTTTTTCTTTCCCTTACCGATTCCTATCTTTAAAGTCCGGTCTGGTGAAGGGGTACGAATTGTGCCTTATTGCTGATTGCTATCTTCGCCCTGCAAAAACAATTAACCTGACTAGCTAGTTAGAGAGTGACAAGTGTCCTTATTATACAATTAGCTTAGTTAACCCGAAAGAGAAATGGGACCCTTGAGGGAAATCACGCGGATTTAATAAACTTTTCTCATTTTCATTTTTTTTTCACTCCGTCATTAACTAATTCTAGGTTTAATTTAATGAAATTATATTTTCATTAGTAAAAAGAGGAAATTAAAAACTAAACATTCTTTAAATCAGGGGTGGCCAACCTTTTGGCTTACACGGGCCACATACGATCAGATGCTTGTTTAGCACGACTCTATATATATATTTCAGGGTATAAGCCCATCTTTAGGAGTTCACAAAAGACACTCAACTCCTGAAGATGGGCTTATACCCCGAAATATATATTCAGTCGTGATAAACAAGCATCTGATCTTTTATTTATGTGAAACCTACCTGGTATTTTATATTTAAAAATTTAAAAATGATAATTTATTTTTCAAAAGGGTCACGGATATAATAATCTCTGACTTTCCATTATCTATTGACATGTAAGAACCTGTAAAGATCTAAAGGACAAGTCTTGACAAGTTTTAGTTCTGGAGAGAAATTATCAATTAATTGTGATTGTTCTAGAAAACCCCAATTCTTTGTCTCCTCTTGTACTATAATGATAACTATAGACTTGGTTAGTGTCGTAGCATATAAATTACTGAAATAATAAGTATTTTAGAAAATTAAAATATGAGAAGAAGATTTTTTAAATATTCGAAACTTCATTATTATTTTTTTTATCTTATATAGTTGAGCTTATAATTTTGCTTTTAGTGAATTTTATTCTTGAAAAAAGCTTCACTTATTGGACTAATGTACATTCCTATTTCGAAAAAGGGAATAAATATATCTCTACATATAAATCTCAATGCTTTAAGGAAGTTTATGATTTTATTTTGGCCCACACTCATTGCAGTGCTTGTCCGTTTGCGGCCCGCGGACGACGGGTTGGACAGCCCTGCTTTAAATGATATGCTTTGTAAACAAGTTTTATTGAAAACCTAAAGAAAATCCCTGAGAATGTTTCACCCATTTTCTTAATCGCCGATCTTGTGTATTTTAAAGGAGATAACGTTTATTTCAATATTGGCAATAGAGGTTACATCTATTAGCAGTATATATTTTATTTTATAATTAATAATACATGTAATGAAATAGGCATCTGGTGGCAGAAAGTTTTCGGGGGAAACTATTTCTATTTTTCCATAAGAGTAATGCATTTACTTCCCCGTTAACTAGCCCCCTCGATTTACGCCATTTGCTTTATTAACTTTAAAAACATTATATTGATTTTTTTTGCAGATTTTATTCTTTCGTGGTTGAGTATTGAAACAAAAGTTTTGCCAGAAAGCATATTGATTTCTTAACATCAGAATGTTTGACGTTTCAACACCTATTGTTTTCAAGTACTGTATATATCGCCCAAAAGTCGAATCCAATAAGAGAGTCTCTAGAAGTCACAGGGATAAATGAAATGGCGAATTAGTTTGTTCAGTTAGTAAGTATATAGTTTTAAAAAGTAAGTAAAATAAGAACAAGATAGGTTTCACAAAAATAAATCAAATATATGTACCTTGAAATTTTACTTACTTTTTATTATAAAAATGTTTCACCTTAAACCAACACCTAACTCTTTAAAAGTTAGTATATAGTTTAATCGCGAACAGATATTGAATGTTACACACTGAGCATGTTTTTCGCAAAATTATTGATTTTATCGCATCGAACCACATAGCCTGGTAGTATCTATAAAATAAAGAAAGAACCTAAACATTTCTACAAAAGAATAGAGCAGCCATTCAATGGAGTCATTATGTTCATTTTTAAATTACTAGGGTTGCAAGAGAATTTTGGATGAGTCTTTTTTCTCCATAGATGGGACAAAAGGGTTCTTTAAAATATAATAATGCTACCTTTTGAAATTTTAATTGAATTTTTAATTATAATTTCGAAATGAATTTTATGCCTGGTTTCATTTTCTTTTAACTCGTTACTCGAACTGTTTGTTTCTTAATGCATCTCCTTGAAGCCTTAACCTCTTCTCTGATGTTTTAATGGTATATAAACCTTTCTGTTAATTCTATTTAAACTGCCCGGATAATATAATTGTTTTCTCTCTGGTGAAAATGTTGACATGATTTAGATTTATGTTAGTGTTAAATGTTTGCGCCTGTTCTCCTCTGCCGTTACTCAACTTTTGTTATTTAGGCTGGAGCGAACGGCTCGCTCATGTTCTGTCATCCCTGTTGATACCTTTTGTCGTTTATTCAATGTAAACATCATTACATCGATCGGATTTTATAAATGAATCACAATCTTTTTCATCCTATATATAATGTAACCAGAAAATAGTCTATACTAAAAATATAATTTAAGAAATCTTTCGAGTCATTACAAGCTTTTATTTAAAATGGTTTCTCTGTTCATTTGTATATCGCCTGGGTAGAAACTTGTAATCGAATTTTGACTTACTTCTACCGGGTCGATTATCTTTCATTTTAAATTGAAAGTTTTTGTGCCGAGTGTAGCAGAATTTTTATATATTGAAAGAGACAATAAAAGAGTGTGTGTCTTCTGCTAGAATTATAGATTTTATTTCCAAAATTCCAGCAGAAGACACACACTCTTTTATTGTCTCCTTCAATCTTTCATTTTCATCAATCCAGAAATTACTAGAGAAAATTATAATTTCAAGAGCATTTTCTTTAAGAAGTTGTCTATATTTGGTTCCAAAGATTATTATGTTTAAAATAAAAATACAATATACCTACTCCTATTTAAAAAACACACTTTTTTATTTGAAAATTAACAAAAATAGAAACTATATATTTTTCTTAATTTCCAAAAAATCTCATAATAACATGACTAAATAAGCTGATATGTTCTGATATGGCCATCCACTTGACTTTACCATACAACCTGGCCCTCACTTATATTTAATATTTAATAAAATTATTTATATTCATGTAAGGGGGGTTAATTTTTGCATTTTTAGACTTCTGGGGGTCCACTGATTATGTATACAAAATTTGATTGGATTTGCTCAAATGGCCTAGATTTTTAATTTTTAACCGGGCGCTGGCCCCCCCTCCACCACTCTTTATTTTGGGTCGATATGCACCAAAATCTAATCAACTATTAATCTCAATGGACCAAAACTACGTGTGAAATTTGGTTTCGATATTCAAACTAGTTTTTGAACTAGCTTGTCCACAAAAATTTGGTAACGCCCAGTCTAACGGACAACCAACCAGACAACCGGACAACCAGACAACCAGACAGACTAACTGACAGATATTTTGACAAAACAATTATTATCTCGAAAAATATAATTTTTTCGATGTTCACTTATTAGAGCTTTTTTGTAGAGTGAAATACCATGGTTTGGCTCAATTTTTTTAATCAAAATAGTTTCAGCCTTTTTTGAGATATTTTGAAAAAAAGAAGGAAAAAACCACTTTTTTCAAGCACGATTACAATACTTGACCATACCCTATATGGTAAAGTAAAATAAAATTTTTGATTTTTTTTAACTTGCAATTCTAAAGCACACTCTTTTATTTTTTAGTAAGGTCTACTGAAAAAAAAACATTTATTTTCTATTTTTTTTTCTTGTTCATTTTGAAATAAAATAATTTTTAAAAAGTTTTTTTAATACATTTTTATTTTTTTCAATCAAATTTTATCCTTTAGATACAAATTTTGATGGTCAATTTCATAGAAACAATCAAAACAATATTTATCTATCCATCGATTCAAAAATCCACAAGTAAATAAATAAAGAACAAATTATTTATTGATTGTATATCAAAAATTAAAAAATACAATTCTTTAAAAAAACAATCAAGAAGACGTTTATTCGAAACCAAACGTTTCGGGGAAATTTCTCTTTTTTTAAATGGTAAATTTTTAAAAAAGAAAAAAGTTGCTTTCTAAATTTTAGAGGAAGCAACTTTTTTTTTACAAATTTACCATTGAAAAAGCGAGAAATTCTCTTAAAACGTTTTGTTTCGAATAAACGTGTTCTTGATTGTTTTTTTAAAGATATGTATTTTTTAATAAATAAATAAATATAGAACAAAACCAGAAATTTTTTTATACTTCAATTAATGCATTCCATTCTATGTGAAGCCCATAAATGGGGAATTTATTTTCAAAATTTAATAAAAATTGGAAATACAGAACAATTAATCTTATATAAATATTTCTTTTATTTTGTCTTAAAATTAATCTTTAAATAGTGTACACTGTACAGTCCTACAACTGATTCGACTCAATCATTCAGTTCCATCTCATCCAAAATCAATAATATTAATCATTTATGAACATATTATATTTTTATTATTACATTCTAATGAAAATAAATAAATGGAGTTTTATGATTTAATAATACATACACACTTTTCCTGCTAATTGATAACATTTCAAATTTATTAATAAAATACATAAATTACCAATATGTATATAACGAATTAATATATCTGTTTTATTGATATAATTAATATTAAAAAGAAGGGTAGGTAAAAGGTGAATTTTTCATTTCATATATTAACTTCTATCAAGTTAATGAGAATTTAATGATTTTGTTGATTATGAATTGATTAGATAAAAGAAATGAATACAATCAAAAACGCTTTTATTTTATACGTGAAAAGGATGCGAGTTATTTATGATATAGGGTCATTTGTTATTTCAGAGTTTTGAATATTATAGTAACCTATGAGGAAGTCGTTGATTATAAAACTATATGTATTTGATGCTTTACAGGCTTAATGGGATTTTAACCAAAAAATAAAATATACATTTTATTATAGATTTTGTGAAACATTGAGTCGAATTAAAAATATATATTAGTATAAATTATTTTATACTTGATTGATGCATCTTTAAATAAATCAAAACAATAAATTATTACCTCTGAAGTAGAGGGAACACGAAATATGTATGGAGTTCTGAAGATTGGCCATCAATGGTTTAGAGTTTAGAGAATCAAGCATGTATGCCAAATTTCATCTCCTTCGTTACAACCATTGGATAGGTTTTCATTTAACGATTCAATTATCTGGATTTTCTTGAGGCATGTTAGCTAAATCTTAATAGAGAGGAAAAAAACATACTTGAAATTATTAGTAATGAAACTGTTGAAGCTTTTATTATTGTGATTAATTTGATTAAAATTTGAATATTTAATTAAATCACACATAATTAATTATAATTATTTATTGAACACGAACAAATAATACAATATAACTACGACGTTTCGATCGACTTATTCTGCGATCGTTCTTAAGTATGAGCACCCACTCCGATTATAGGTTAACTGAGCCAAACACGTGTCGGTCAGGGTTATATAGGCTCCATGTACAGTCCAGTCAAAAAAACCAACACACTGACGCCCCCTGTCGGACTGACTATCATTTGATTTGTCAATATTTTTTTCTTTATTGTTTTTAAAAACATGTAATGCTCAGTCCGACAAGGGGCTGAGGTCGTGAGTGTGTTGGTTTTTTGACTGGACTGTACATGGAGTCTATATATAAGCCTGACCGACACGTGATTGGCTCAGTTAACCTCTAATCGGAGTGGGTGCTCATCTGCTTATACTTGAGAACGATCGCAGAATAAGTCGATCGAAACGTCGTAGTTATATTGTATTATTTGTTGGTGTTCAATAAATAATTATAATTAATTATTATACTTATGTGTGATTTAAAATAAAATTCAAATTTTAATACTTTACAAAAAGAAACAGAGAGGTTGTCCTCTGCTTGATGCAAATAAACATACACACATATATATCGAGATGATATATCTGTATATATATATTATTTATTTGTTTGAGGATAACCTCTTTGTTTCTCTTTGTGAATCAACAACTCTGCTACTCTCGGTAAAACAAAAACTTTTCAATTTAATACTTTAAAATAATTTTTCTCCACGTTTGTAAAGATGATACAAAAACTTAAAATTAAAATTTTTGAGTGTATTTAATAGTAATACCGAACCATTTAAAAACTAATTCAATAAATCCTAGAACGAGGTAAATTAAAATAAAATTCATTTAAATTGATACCTGATTATGTATCTATATTTAGACAAAGTGTATAAGTCAAATTTGTGGATAATATATTATATAATTGTGTAAGCTATATATAGATATTTATTTATTAATTGAAATCGAAAACAACATACAGATGAAAAATAATACAGAGCGAGAGGATTAAATCATTTCCCCTAGTAAGGGTATTATAATTTCAACAATATCATTTCCATGTATGTTTGGTTTATGTCCCGAAGTGAAATCATTCGAGTTTCTATATAAAGGATTCAAAATAAATTTACTCCTAATTCTGGCTTTATCAACTCAATGGTCTCCGCAGTTTGAAACCAAATTCTTCTGGTTCTGGAGTAAGCAACCATTTAGTAATTATTTTGCTTATTATTTATAGCTAACATTCTCTCCAGTCTTCAATTTGAAGACAAAATCAGGGTTACTGTTAAAATCAAAATCATCCACGCGATAAGTCAATACAATTTGACGAATTATCATTTTTAAAAAGATATTATTTTTATCAGGCCCACCGCGTGTTGTCTAATATAAATCTAAAACGATGTCTGTCCTTGAAACATTATGTGTGATCTCCTCGCACATTAAAATTTTGTTTTCGTGTTGTCTAATGGAAGTAACATAGCCCGGCCAGATTTCCATAAAATATTCTGGGACAACAGTCTAAAATAAAAATTTTAATTATTTTGATTTATTGATATAAATAATTAAAAACAAAATCACCTACCTTTGCAAGAGCGTCAAAGAAATTACGACCGATGAGATTCAAATTCAAAAGGCCCATGGTTTGTCTAATCAGTAAATTAAATAACTGTATATAATGGTGATCGCTAAGTGTCAAATCAGCCACCAGTTTCAAGTTGATACGCATTTTAGTTTCATCCTCATCCCTGGTTGAAAACAATTCTAAACACTAAAAAACATAGACAAAAATAGATAGTTTTATCTTATTTTCAAGTAATGAAGAACGATTTTTTAATGTTATTAATTTATAAAACCAAAAACTTACATCAGGGGCGAGACGAACACTTGTAAAAAGAGAACTTCCATAAAAAATGTAACCTCCGATTGTATCTTTGTGTACACGCACAAGCCGTTTTTAACCGACTTCAAAAAAAGGAGGAGAACTGAATTTTTTTTTGTGCTTATGTTACCTCATATCTCGGCCAATTGTGAACCGATTTTGAAAAAAATTTTTGCATTGGGTTCCTTCTACCTTCCGACTGGTCCCATTTTTTTCATAGGTATTAGATCTTTTTTGTTAGGTTTGCTCATACCTAACTTCTTTGTTTATGAACCGATTTCGATGATTCTTTTTTTATTGGAAAGGGGGTATCTTTGGGATGGTGCCATATTAATTTGGTCAATTCTGATCATATGATCACTATTAATAACATCACTAAAAAGAGAAAAATAAAAATAATTTTTAAGAAAAAAATAAAACCGACTTCAAAAAAATTAAATGCAACAAAATACACTAAAAGGTATAAAATAATTATTAACTTATTTAGTTACAACTAAACTACGAAATATTAATATGAAATTACTTTTTTAAGTCGGTGCCAAACATATACCTTTTATGAATCGCATTGGCACCGTGTACAAAAAGTAATTTCATGTTAATATTTCGTAGTTTAGTTGTAACTAAATAAGTTAATAATTATTTTATACCTTTTAGTGTATTTTGTTGCATTTAATTTTTTTGAAGTCGGTTTTATTTTTTTCTTAAAAATTATTTTCTAACAGCAGTTCTATCTTCCTCGGGGAAGAAATCTACGTGATAATGTTATAAGCACCAAGCGGTGTGAGTTTCCAGAACAAAGTAGTTGGCTTTAAACATGGTGGACTGACCAAATACACCTGATGAAGAAAAAAAAATTAAAAGATTCGTAAACTATTGCAAATAATTTTTTTTTAATTTTTTTATTTTATTTAATGTCACCGGGAACAAAGCCCATTTAGACAGCACATAAGTAAAGTGTTAGTAAGGTTAGTGAGGGAGCCGAGTTTTCAGCAGGTAGAAATTTTTATTCGCCAGCTAGGATCGAACCCAGGCCTCCCACTCCAACATCGTCATAATCGACCGATGCCGGAGCGAGGCCAGTGCGTTAGCTAACTGAGCCAACCCGACTCCAAATAAATTATTATAATACCTTGTTTGCTATTCACCTCCTTAGGTTTCGTTACAATTGTTTCATATGCCTCGTCCGTCGGTTTGCCAAATCCTCCCCTGGAAGATTCCCTTCAAACAGAAGAAGGGACTGAAAGAAAATTTACAAAAATTATTTAATCTTATTACTTATATATTATAATATGTATTATAACAAGTGATTTTGGCTTTACAAAAATTACTATTATCATTCTTCTAGAATAGAAGGTAAATAGGATTGTATTCTTAAAGTGAGAAGTCCTTTTTTTGATTTCACCCACTTTCAGAGTGACTTTTAAAGAGTTTTTTTACCAGAGTATTATATACTCTACACTCTCAAGAGAAGTATGCAGACCTGGTTACAGTAGTGAATTTTATTTTTGTTTAGGTATGATGTAAGTTTATAAAAAAATAAATAAATAAGGGACCGACTTTAAAATACAAACGCAACAAGGGGGGGAGGAGGCTTATTATTATAATATGTCACGAGGAAGGGGAGGGGATCAGAGTAAACATGACGTCACATAGATACATAAATTCCATTTTTAATAATTTTATTTTTATTAAATTTTTATTCTTTCAACAAACATACACACATTACTTATCTGAGAGTGGAATTTATACAAATTATCATTCATTTTTATTTGTTTTTAAAAGCAGAATTGAGGTATCAGGAAATAATTATAACGAGAGTGGTTTACAATAATGTAACGAACTGTGACAAGAAGAAAAGGGTTAGAAAATAACTGGATTTTGCGTGTCATGTTTTATGGAAGCCCCCTAGCTAAGTATCTTGAAGTCTCTATATTTTATTTAGTAGAATTCATAAATTATACACTACAATTCAGTGTTTTATATTGCATGAAAAGATTTTGTTTTGCCTAGAGTAGCAGAGTTGTTGATTCATAAAGAGAAATCAATGAGAGTGTCTTCTGCTTTATGCAAATAAACATATTATATCATATATAAATATATAATTTATTTGTTTGAGACTATAGTTTTGAAGGTTTGGCATTCATCACCAATCTTTTTAATTAGACATATTTTATCTCTTATTTCTCATGGGGTCTATTACCCGATTGGATATGGAAAATTCGTTTTGTTGACAAATTGTCATTGCAAGCTAGCCACACAAACGAGAATTACATTAAGCGGAGGAAAACCTCATTGATTTTTCTTTATGTTTTATATTGCATTGATAGTTATCACACTAATTCTTAACAAATATTTTTAAGTATTCTTTTAAATGAAAATGATGAGAGGAGTTACACCAAAAAGGTGCAACCCCTAAAGGCCTGGGTTGGCCCCTCCGTCTTGAAAAGAAGAAGAAAGAATTTTATGGTCTGGGCGGCGGTCGAAGGTATCTGTGGATACGGGTCTTAAATAGCTGAAGGTTATAAGTCGCGGGAAAGATGTTGGCAGGAAGCGAGTTCCAGTCTCTGGAGGTCATAGGGATAAAAAAGTTGGCGAAAGCGCTTGTTCTATTTTTATCCAATTTGGCAGCGAAGAGGTGCTGAGCGTTCGAAAACCGCGTGTTTCTCGTAAAGAGGGCTTTAGGGGGGATAATTCATTTCAGCTCGACTGAACAGACACCGTAATAGTATCTGTAGTACAGGGAAAGGGCAGAAACGGTTCTTCGGTGAGCTAGGGAGTCGAGTGAGTTGGTTAGAGCCGGGTCTCCTCGTTTAATTGCTCGCTTCTGAATCGCATCCAGTGTAGCAAGAGAATGCTTGGAGGCACCCCTCCACAGATGAGAGGCATATTCGAGACAGGGACGAATTTGAGCCTTATACAGTATAAGAAGTTGACTGGGAGTATAATAGAAATTAATTATATCTTTTTAATGTTATCATTATAGTAATATACGATAATTTAATTGTTTAGTGTTTAGTAAATGCAACTCCTAATAACGAAAATTTCACCTTCTTTTTGAATCGCCAGGAAACTTTTTCCATTCTCGAATACGCCCCTGTTATCAATTGAATTTAGAACCCTATGTCTAACGGATGCTCATTGAAAGCGAATATTTAATTCGATTGTGATACAGAAGGAATTGAGAACATTTTTGGTAAAAAGGCCGTCGATAGAAGCATCCCTCTCTCCTTTGCCCTCCAGTAACATCAAAGATTCTGCAAGGATGGCAAATACAAGTCCAGACTAGTTTCATTCAAATAAAAATATCTTCAATTATTCTAGAAATATCCTTTCGTATTTGCTACATAAACCAAAATATATTATTAGTTATAATAAGTGTACAAAAATAATAATTAATCCATTTCAATAAAATTCACTCAATATTCAATATAAAATATTTTAAACCCCACTACGGAGTCAAGGCGGCGTAGCGAAGGCGGGCTTCGCAGCTGGTATATATACCAGGTTAGTTTTTTTTATCTTGAGACAGTCTTAAAACTCAAAAACAGTGCATTATATGAAAAAAAGTTTCAAATAAAAGTTTATTTATATCAGAGGGGAAACTATTAAACTACGATATTGTTTGTTGACCTAGAACAAGCTTTCAAGAGTATTTCGTGGTCAAGTTCTGTTTTTTAAATGGAAAACTATATGTTTCTGTACATATTCTTAATCTAAAAAAAAACTGAACAACTTTTATTAGAACTATTTTTTATAGAACATCAAATAAAAAAAAATATTAATTCAATTAGATCTCAAAAAATCCTAATATAACAATAATTCAACTTAATTATCAAATAATAATGATCAATATTTAATTATTAAATAAATAATTTAATAATAATTAATAACTTAATCATTTTGCTACACTCGCTGAGACATTCCAGAGTGTATCGCAAGTCTTCTGGATGAATTCCAGTTCCAATTTCGTTTTTTTGGCCTTTTAAGTTTCTTCCTAGCTTTAATTAGATTTTCAACACCATAAAATGAAGCTCCTGAGGGAAAAATTATTAAATTATTAATTATTATTAAATTATTTATTTAATAATTAAATATTTGATCATTATTATTTGATAATTAAGTTGAATGATTGTTAAAAATAATTATTAGGATTTTTTTAAAGATCTAATTGATTTAATATTGTTTTTTATTTGATGTCGTATAAAAAAATAGTTCTAGTGAAAGTTGTCCAGTTTTTTTTCTAGATTAAGAATATGTACAGAAACATATAAGTTTTTATTTAAAAAACAGAAGTTGACCTCGAAATACCCTTGAAAGCTTGTTCTAGGTCAACAAACAATATAGGAGTTTAGTTTCCCCTGATATACATAAACTTTTATTTGAAACTTTTTTCATATTATTCACTATTTTTGAGTTATAAGACTGTCTCGAGATAAAAAAACTCACCCGGTATATATAAATGCAAAGCTGAGGACAACCTCATTGATTTCTAAATTTAAATATATATATATATTAGATAATTTGGGAACACTTGATAAGTACAATTTAAAAAAAAAAACTTTAGAGCCTTTTTCGAGAAAATCACAAAAATCGAAAAATCGTGTAAATTTCAACTTTCGGTGTTCCTATTTCATCCAAAAGCTTGCTGTACTTCTTTTAGCCTATATTGAGCTAAATTGAAAGTTTTTGCCGAGAGTAGCAGAATTTTTATATATTGAAAGAGACAATAAAAGAGTGTGTCTTCTGCTGGAATTATAAATTTTATTTATTTATAACGAGACTATAGTTTCGAGGGCTTTGCCCTCTTCATCTAGTATATTACAATGTATTCACATGAATTAATTTATAAATCAAAGTTTAAAATCTTTCCTACCTATCCTATCTTCCCTAACCACATGAAAGATTTTAAACTTTCATTCATAAATTAATTCCTGTGAATACATTGTAATAGACTGATGAAGAGGGCAAAGCCCTCGAAACTATAGTCTCGTTATAAATAAATAAAATTTATAATTCCAGCAGAAGACACACTCTTTTATTGTCTCCTTCAATATATTGAGCTAAGTTTCGAATTTGATAGCTCTGAGACACACACAAATAAAGGCATCGCTTTTTCGGACTCTATGCAAATCTCCTTGTAATTTTTGCCAAATGCATCAGATTCTTAAATTTATCCTAAATGAATTCTACAATTTGTGGCTTTTGTTGAGACCATGAAGTGAATACTTTTTACTTTATAACCCTTTTAAAATGTCCTGGCGATTGAGCGAAGACAATAATAATTCATCTTATTGAGATAGTTGTTCGCCATACTTTAGTATGAATTGTTTTTACTAGTTTCCTTTCACTTAATATTTTACATATTTTTAATAAATTCACATAGATTTTTTTTATTTATTAATTTTCTTTGCTTTTCTCTATTTGGAAAAGCATAAAATGTGGAAAAAAAATTGACTGTTTCTCGGATTATATTTTTGGATTCTGATATCTCAAAAACAAAAATTTGAAAGTTCCTGTTATAAGTAAATTGTTTATATTTCCAAAACAAAGAATCTTTTAGAATTTTAGGCTTCAGAACTTCAAGTTTAAAAATAAATAAAATCAGAAAAAACTGAATTATTATAAAGGAGAATGGTTGAAGCCAATGAAAGGAAATTTGGCATATAGTTCGAATCAATAAACTGTATTTCTCTCTCAAGTTCCACTTTCCTAGCTCAACCGATATCTCTACGAAAAATTCACCAATAACTAAAATTTGTGGAAAGCCTCACAATTTTTTCAGTTTTCCTCCAATTACTTATTTTATGCTTGTACCAACTAATCTACTAAAGATTACTTTCTGTACTTCCTGAAGATGGGTTGATAGCCCGAAATATATATATTGAAAAAGAAAAAAAATTTTTATATCTTTTAATTTTTTAATTTTAATGTGAAATAAGTGACCTAGTATCCTTAACTCATAGTAAATCAATATTAAATATAATATTTATTTACTCTTATCTTTATTAAAGATGTTTCACCTTGCACCAACACCACAATCTCTACTAATTAACAACTAATCTACTTCAAAACAATGAAAAATTAAATTTCTTCAAAATATGTGCTTTCAAAATTCTAAATAAGTTAATTTCTGTGCCTCGAAACATAATGAGATGACAGGAACGGTCCAATTTAGTGAACAAATTATTATTTTTCTTTTTTGTTAAGAAAAAATGGTGTGGGTTCTTGTTGAAACAAATAAAGTAAAGAAAATTTTGAAAAATTGTAGAAAATTTTTA
Organism: Forficula auricularia; assembly: GCA_024734495.1. Classification (NCBI taxonomy): domain Eukaryota; kingdom Metazoa; phylum Arthropoda; class Insecta; order Dermaptera; family Forficulidae; genus Forficula; species Forficula auricularia. Next base: position 63,510 of record JALMQS010000373.1, read on the forward strand.
AAATTTAAAATATAAAACCTACCTAGTATTTTAAATTTTAAATTTGAAAAAGTTTTTAAAATTTTTCAAAATTTTCTTTACTTTAATAAGATCGGAGTAATTTTTGGAGACGGACTGATAAGTGAATTGAGTGGTTATTGATGAGGCAGTCCAAAAAATAAGATAATTTATACTATCTTTTTATTCTTAAACCGACGTTTCGGAAGCTATTCCCCCCTTCTTCAGGGGTTTGAAAAGTCAGTGAAGGAAATCCAATGCGACATTCCCCTCTTTCTCCTCTTTCAGTGGCAGTAACAATAACATATTGTATTTCATTCTCAGCAGAATTACTACATTATAATTCTGCTGAGAATGAAAAACAATATATTATTGTTATTGCCACTGAAAGAGGAGACAGAGGGGAATGTCGCATTGGATTTCCTTCACTGACTTTTCAAAACTCTGAAGAAGGAGAGAATAGCCTCCGAAACGTCGGTTTATGAATAAAAAGATAGTATAAATTATCTTCTTTTTTTAGACTGCCTCATCAGTATCCACTCAATTTCTTTACTTTATTATTTTTCTCGTAATTTCCTGTTTTATTTTTTGTTGAGTTGTTTATCGAAAGAAAAGTTTCGGCTGAAAATACATAAATTGAAGAATTTTAATGAGAAAATCCCATCAGAGTGTACAACGTTTCGAAGCGATGTTTTCAAATGTAATAGTCTATTGATATTCATTTCTGTAATCTCAAGATGAAACGTAATTTGATTTTGAAGATTCTGGTTTGTCATGTTTTCATGTTGTCCAGTCTGAAGTCAATGAATACCGACAATTGCAAATTCGTAAACTTAAAAAGCGCTCAATCTATCAACTTCTCCAACAGTCCTTGAATACAAGTCCAGAAAAATGTCTTGAAACGAGATGTATTCTGATGAGATTTTCTAATTAAAAATTTGTCATGTTTGCACGTTCGCCAGTCTGTCTGATATACAGACAAGTGCAAATTCAGAAACTTAAAAAACCCCTTAGTCTATAAACTTCCTCACACACCTTGAAAACTACTCGCGAAATATAGTAACGTCATGTATTCTGGTAAGATTTTCTCATTAAAAATATACATTCTGGGAGGTTTCAGTCGATTTTTTCTTGCAATAAATGTATGGAATATTTATATTTTTGAAAAAATTATCTGTTACAACCCTCAAACTAATCTGTAAATTATTAATTATCTATTAGGATTTCGCATATGGATAATTAGTTTAGTTTCGTTTTTCTAACTGAGTTCTCACCTCGATTCAGGAAGGACTAATCGATGTTTTTGGCGCCCCGTCGACCGTAAGGTCCGCGTCAAAGACCAACAACGTGTTGTCCTCGGGATCGATTGCAAGGTGCGTGTGCTACGTAAGGGAGACAGGTGACTCACCCCTGGCCACAGCCCTTGATACATGGACACTCACCTACCGTGTTTCTTTCTCATGAAATATTCTTCCCTTAATTAGTAGTATTGCTTCACTCGGAACTTAACAATTTAACACCATTACAGAAGACTAACAAACATTAATTTCCTGTTTCCACTAAACTATTTTAAATATAAATAAGCCGGCCTAGTGCGAGCCGGACTCTCATATCAATGGTTTTGATATATATAGAGGTATGATCAAAAATTCCTGCAAGATCTCACTATTTTTTTTTTATTATCGTAGTATTGTGTACGATAGATTGTCACCGCAAAGTGCTACAGTTAATAAAGAATACTATTTGAGCTTGATGCGTCGATTGCTTGAAGCAATTCGAGGAAAACATCCAGATTTAAGAAAGGATAATTCTTGTAAGTTGTACCATGATAACGCAGCAACCCATACTTCATTAATTATTCGGGTATTTCTGGCCAAAAATTGCTCCTCAACCACCCTATTCCCCTGATTTGACTCCATGTCACTTTTTTCTCTTCCCAATGATAAAAAAACAATGAAAGGAAAACTATAATAAATATAAACAAATTCACTGGAAGAACTGAAAGATGTAACAAAATCTGCGTCTCAGAAGTGTCTTGGAGAGTGGAATATATACGATAGAATAAGTTCATTATATCCGATATGGACTATTTTGAAGGCGACATTATAAAAATTGATGATTAATAAATATTGCTTTGTAAATTAAAGTATTACACGAATTATGTGATCATACTTAGTATATAATATTATTACTATAGCTGAATAGTCCGAAAGTAAGATAACAATTATATATTCCAAAATATATAAGTTATCAAATTAGTTATTATTTGTCTTTCATTTGGAGAGAACGAACTAATTTACAAAAAATTTCAGAATTTAAGTCCTAGATTGATATTGAGCTGGTACAAAGATCATATTTTAATGAGAATCAAATTTGAAAATAAAAAAAAATATACTTATTCTAGTCAATAGAATTTTTACAGAGATACCTCACACACCCCATGGTAACAAATGTTTTTTATTCTAACATTATAAAAATTTCAATTCATCTGATTAGAATTTTAATATGATATTTGTTTTTGAGTCAAGTGAATACATAAACTTATAAATTTAAAACTGGTATTTTATTTAGTTTACAAGCCATTTTGTTTGCTCTGACAGATGGACGAACAGACATACCCAATTAATTATTATTATTTAATATTAATTTTAAAAAAATAATATCATTAAATATATATTTACCAGAAATACTAAAAAAACGGTATCAAAATGATAAATATTTTTTATTTTAATTCCCATGAAAAATTCAACCCTTGCCAAAATAATCATTCGACTAAAATTTTAATTAATAAAGTAAAGGGTGTATAGTTTCACAGTGAATGAAATAAAACTCAAAGAGGTTTATACAAACTCAATATATTTCTGATTATTAGTCCATCATCAGGAGTTCACAGGTTAAAAACTCAGTTTGAAACTACACACCCTTTACTTTATTAGTTAATAGAGTAAAGGGTGTGTAGTTTCACAGTGAATGAAATAAAACTCAAAGAGGTTTATACAAACTTTACTTTATTACTTAATATCATGTTTCCCCTAAAACCTACATCACTTTCCCTAAGTAAAATTTTAATAGGATTTTTGTTTTCGAGGAAAATGAGCACCATTTAATTTATAAATTTCAAGTTTGCTTCTTCTTTAGTTTACGTTTTCTAGTTTTTTCATTGCTGATCTTTTTAGATCAGTGCTTTTAAAGTAAGAGTTATCCCAAAAAAGATTGGATTTACAATCAAAGAATTCTAGCGAGGATCAAAGAAAGCTGATGCGAAGTGGAGAAGATCAGGTCACGTCACATGAAAACACAATTTCAGATGGTTCAAGACATTTGTGCAATGGAGCCTAACCAATGCACAAGCGTAAAATTGAAAGACCTGAACTGTTTCTTCAATTACGAAAAACTAGAATGATCAGATATCTGAGTTCAATTAAGAAAACTGCACTGTTAAAAAAAAATTGTAAATTTATTATTATATATGTTTATAATACAAATAGATAGGAAATTTAGAAGATTGCTTATAGTAAAAAACGAGGGATGAACCGCGACCTAATATGCTGTACACCAACTTCCACTTGTACTTCCAAATATTTCCAAGTACTTCCAATTATTTTCAAGTAATTCCAAATATTTCCAAGCACTTCCAAATATTTCCAAGTACTTCCAAATATTCCCGAGTACTTCCAAATATTTCCAAGTACTTTAAAATATTCCCAAGTACTTCCAAATATTTCCAAGTACTTCCAAAATACTTCCAAAGAGGTGTACATCTACTTACAATTGCGGATCACCCCTCGGTAAAAAAATACTATATTATATTGGTAAAATCACATTAACTCTGCAAAAATACAAAAATAAATTGTAACTTCACTTTTTTCTTGTATTAATTAGATAGGTTTTAGTAAAAAATATGTTGTAATATTACTAAAAAGTTTTGGGGCCGGACTTACCATCGTGTATAGTAAAATTATATAAATATATTTAACAGTGTGCGTTTAAATTAAAACCCAGTACTAATAAACTTATATGAGAGTGTTTAAGTACCGATAGAAATAGTTTTAAATTTTCCAAGAAATTCAAAAGATGTCATTTATTGGATCCGAAATGGAATAGATTGTTTTTAATCATATGTCTAAAGTCTGAAGGGTTCTATTTTATTCCTTAAATCTATTTCTATCGATAACTTGAGCTTTCTCATATTCAATTTTGAAAAGTCATTCCACTGCCCATCAAAATTTGAAGGAATCCAAAATTCAAAAAAACTCAACGACCTTAAACTAATTGAAAAGTTTTTGTTTTGCCGAGAGTAGCAGAGTTGTTGATTCACAAAGAGAAACAAAGAGGTTGTCCTCTGCTTGATGCAAATAAACATATACACATATATCTCAAGATGATATATCTGTATATATATTATTTATTTGTTTGTTTGTTAGTTCCTAGCCCTCCAGCAGTGACGAAAGAACACCAAGTTTTCAATATCCATATGATATTGACTCCATGAAAAACATTTATAATTGAAGAAAGACTGATGATGAAGACCAAGTCTTCGAAACTATAGTCTCAAACAAATAAATAATATATATACAGATATATCATCTTGAGATATATGTGTATATGTTTATTTGCATCAAGCAGAGGACAACCTCTTTGTTTCTCTTTGTGACCTTAAACTATATTTATTTATTTAATATGAAGATTTGAGTGTCTTATCTTTTTGAAAAAATGAATGGAAATTTGTATTCAAAAAAATAACAACTTCCGGGTATTCTTGGATTTAAATTATATTAGAATTTATATTTTAAGAACAATTTTATCAAAGATATTTGTAGATTATTATGTATATATTTTATGTCAGGAGGTTTCGGCCCCTCCTAAGATCTTTGATAAAATTGTTCTTAAAATATAAATTCTAATATAATTATATTTATTTATTTTACAAACACACGGACTAGTATCCCACTTAGAAAAAAGAAATACATATATATTCACAATACAAAAAAAAATACATACATTGAGTGTTACATCACATAAAAATAACTATCATATAAAAACAATATACTATACCTACATACTCAGTACCGTAGTTTAATAATTCCAAAGTTAAACAATAATTTTCCTCAAACAATCATACATTTCTGGAAAAAATGATTTTTAATTTTATCTTTTGATGTGTTAAATATGTCTACATCCCTATTATTATTACCAGTTTTTAAAATACGATTTGTACTTACCGGAATATTTCAGATATAAGATAAAAAATAATGGTGGATTTATTGTCCCATGGCAGGACCATGTGTTTGAATTTAGAATTACTAGAGCGCAAAATTTTACAAATGAAGATTTGAATCTTTAGTGAAATATTTAGCGCGTTTACATTATTTCAAAGAGATTCGCACCTCACAGGGTAGCCAATTGGCCCGGATTGATATTATTGGCACTCGGGTTCGATTTCAAAGGAGCTAAAACTACTCTTCTACCATATAATTAAAAATAATCCATTACATCTCTGATCTAATAGATGACACCTTGATGTGATTTTCTTATAACTAACAAACTTGCTTGATTTTCTGGCTTATCATACTATCTTTTCTGCTCTTGTCCTGTTTTATACGGGAATATGTTCTATAGTCTATAACAGGGGTGGCCACAACGTGGCTCGCGAACCGCATACGGCTCTTCAGTCAATCTTGTGCGGCTCTTGAACACTCTTGATCCCTCTTGAAAAATACTGATTTTAAAAAGTATAATAATTAAATTAAAAATTCGAAAAAACCTTGAAGCTAAGACATTCGCTTACTTAAAATGTTTGAAGAAAATTATTGAAAGCTATCCTGATGTTCAGGTGGAAACAGAAGATTATTAGTGCAAACTATCTGGTCTTGCTGAAGAAATAAATAAATAACATTTAATGATTTGAGAACACACAAACGTTCATTAGCATTCCTGGAAAATTCTTTTGCTGTTGATGTTGTGGGCGATGATTATCCTGATTCATCACCAATTACAAACGATACAGCAGCTGTATAGTTGGAGATACTAGAATTATCGCAAGATCATGAAGGACTAAAAGGATTCAAACGAAGTGGCGTTTCGGTCATAGAGTTTTGGAAGAAGGTCCCAGAAGAAAAATACCCACTAACAAAAGAGTGTCCTAAGTTACTAATCTCAATATTTGGAACTACTTAAGTGTGTGAATCACTGTACTCAACACTTAAGTTATTAGATCTAAATATCGATCCGAACTAACTGATGAACATTTAAGTGAACTCGTTCGAACTGCGCTTACCAATTATCAGCCAGATTTCAAACAACTAACAGCCAACATAAACACTCGTAAAAGCACTTCTCAAAAGTAAAATGTTATTTCTTTATTTTTATTGTAATAAACACTAACTAATGTTATAACTAAGTAGAGCAAAACATAAATGTTACTTCATTTATATTTTATAAAATAAAAAAAATGTGTCCTTTTTTAATTAATCTCCAAACAATGTGGCTCGCTTTGAAAGAGTTTTATAAATTTGCGGCTCCCAAAGTTAAGGTTAGTGGCCACCCCTGGTTTATAATATAGGGACATAATATAATCAATAATTCTCCCAAAAACATCTATTCACGATCAAATTAGAAACAGTGGAGCGTGTCAATATTGAAGCGGCACAGCTTATTCCCGGTTTCCTGAATATTTACACTGTTTATGATATTTAAATTTTACACTTCGATCATTAATTTTGTAACTTTTTTTACCTGTGTATTTGCACAGGAAATCTAATCACTCACTCAGTAAAAATATTACTTTTTCTCTATTCACTTTCAAAAGCTTTTTTGTTGGACTATTAAAGCCATGGATTTGCTTAATATTTTTTATCAAAATACTTTAAGCTGTTTTTGAGATATTTTGATAAAACTAGCAAATACCTCTTTCTCTCTTTTTTTTCATTTTTATTACAAGATTTCAATACTTTCTATATATTTGGTAAAGAGCTAATGATCGTAGGCCCTGGAGAACAGAATAAGAGGCTTACGTTCAAGAGTGGATAAAAACGGGCTGATAAATAAAAAAGTAATTCTTAGTGCTTTCGACTCCCCGGAGTATTACTTTTTCTTACTTCCTTGAAAAACATTAATACCCGCTGGGGAACCCGACTATTGAATGAATTTACTCCAAAATTATCATTTTTTTTTATTAGTGGTTAGAAATGTCTGAAATGTGAAAAAAATTAATTTCAAACAAAATGAAAAAAAAACATGAAGCCGCAGAAAGTTCTTTCTGGTACCAAAATGCTTTTCAAAAGAAGAAAACGATATCCAGCTTTTCACGTCTATCGGTGGACAAATCGAAAAGAAATAGAATCGTTATTTGGATATATCTCAAACTATGTATTTATATTCCCAAAATGACAGCTATATTTAATTGAATTTATTAATTTAAATATACATATACATCACATTTGATATGTTAAATATAAGTTTCCTTTGATACACATACATATCTATAGAAATTCCACTTGAATCCATTAAGAAACATTTGGCTTTATCTTCTCTTTCAGCTCGGAATAATACCTAATCATCAAAGCAATGAAATGTCTTCTCGAAAATAACTTCTTTTTGTTCTATTAAATGTTATAAATTTATACATTTTGGGGACTTTAGTTTGGCACACTACTTACATTTAACCGCTCTTAAACTCACGCATAAGCTAAAGACCCATAAAAAATAAATTTATCTTGCTCAAATGGAATACGTTATTTTTCAAATTTAACATTAGATTTTTTAAAAATATGTTTTGGGACCTTCGCCCCAAACGGATACTGCTTTGTGTGAGTGAGGTTAGGAGTCAGAAATTAAATCTTGTGACTTAAACTCCACAGTCCCTAAGATGGAAATCGACCATCTTCCACAATGAATCAGCCTGTTCTATAAGAAATTTATATTAAAACTCTTAGTTATTTCCAATCTCATTTATTGAGAGTTTTTAAAAATGGATTAGTCTAAAGATTCCCGAATCATCTTTATGTATTCCTATTTTGTATTATTACTATTTTAATAGTTCCTCAGCCAGAACAATTTTCATTCGATTAATACTCGTCTGAACTTGTCTGTGGCATGCTTGAACTAGAAGATATACCAGGCAGGACTTCAAACCTTCTAACCGCGCCCTTTTCAGAAAAATCATTTATTTTAATTGCCCCTTGAAACTATGAAACAAAAAACAGAAGACTCTCTCATTTTATTTTATTTTTAACCTAAAATAAAAACAATTCTGTTACCATCGACAGTGAAATCTTTTATTCAACTAATATGAAACAAATATTATTTTATTTCGAGAACCAATATACTTTTTAAAACAAACAAATATATTTATAGAAATATTTGAAAAAATGGATAATAATTTGAAAATTTAAAGATCCACCTGACATTTTGAAGTCGACCTTATTATACCTATATTTATGAAAAAACTCTAAATGTTTGAAATTTTAGTGATGCGCCGCATCCACAGCATCCAAAAACCGTACGCCACTGACAAGTAGGTATTTGAGAGCATAAAATAAATAAAAAAATAATTCTACAAAATAAAATATTAGTGGTATTGGCAACCTTCTGGTACGCTCCCGCATCTCAACCCTCCGAGCAGGTCACCCTGCAGATACCCAAAAGTTTGGCCTCTAAAAAACTAAAAAAAAAGTCATAAAAACGACTTATAGGTGCTTTAAAAAGGATAAAATAATTCATTTTTTTTAATTCAAATTAATTGCGTGACGTCAGAGGTTTTTTGGACTCTTTCTTCCATTTTAAATTTTTAGACGAAAATGAACCCAAAAAAATGTTTGAAAATAGTAGTATACTTCTCAACGCAAAAAAACAGAGAGAACTGGTGTGCCTTTTTAGCTCAATTTCACTACGCCTTGGTTTATTTTAACTTTATACATTTATAAATCTTATAAAATTAACCGGTGCACTGCTCGCTGGACGACTTGAGAAATGACTTTTTTCAAAATTTTAAATTCTTTTTTTGCTTATTCGTATTTAGAAATATTTCAAACTTGTAGTAAAATTGTTTTCCATCATGATTTTTTCTCTGAGTTTGCCTGGATTCCCATGATAATACTTGCAATTCTCTAGATTTGTATATCCACTGTCTGTCCAAAAAGTCATTTATTCAATTTAATTTCGTCAGAAATTTAGATTCTGGGGTTTAATATAGTTTAATGATAGTTTATTATTATTAATTAATTACTACTTTTAAATCCATTTGGTTTTTCTAAATCAAAAAGATTTTTATAAGAATAATAAACTGCAACGGATCGTTGCTAAACTTTATCCAAATTCATTTGAAATATTAATATGTTTGTTCCTTTATTATTAATCACATTTCACTTGCAATTTGTAGTTCATATTGACATTAATTCAAAAATAATTCTCATTTAATAGTTGAGGAATAACCATTCTACGTTTGATTTTTGACATTTCGGTTTTTATTGGTAACCATTGCTGAAGACATGGAGGAATCGACTTAAAATCAAAAATAG
>JALMQS010000373.1:73124-147193 GCA_024734495.1 Forficula auricularia
TTTGATTTTAAGTCGATTCCTCCATGTCTTCAGCAATGGTTATCAATAAAAACCGAAACCTCAAAAATCCAATATAAAATGGTTATTCCTCAAGTACTAGATGAGAATCAATCGCTATTTTTGGTTTAAAATCGATTCCTCTATGTCTTCAGCAATGGTCACCAATAAATACCGAAACGTCAAAAATCCAATATAGAATGGTTATTCCTCAAGTATTAGATGAGAATCAATCGCTATTTTTGGTTTAAAATCGATTCATCTATGTCTTCGACAATGGTTACCAATAATACCGAAACGTCAAAAATCCAATATAGAATGGTTATTCCTCAAGTATTTGATGAGAATCAATCGCTATTTTTGGTTTAAAGTCGATTTCTCTATGTCTTCAGCAATGGTTACTAATAAAAACCGAAACGTCAAAAATCCAATATAGAATGATTATTCCTCAAGTACTAGATGAGAATCAATCGCTATTTTTGGTTTAAAGTCGATTTCTCTATGTCTTCAGCAATGGTTACTAATAAAAACCGAAACGTCAAAAATCCAATATAGAATGATTATTCCTCAAGTACTAGATGAGAATCAATCGCTATTTTTGGTTTAAAATCGATTTCTCTATGTCTTCAGCAAAGGTAACGGATAAGAAAACAACGCAGTTGCTATGGTTACTTATAAAAATTCCTCCCAAATTTTTAGCATTTCACAGAAGAAGCCTATCCATTCTTACTTAAGCAAGGCTAAATGAGCTATATTAAAACTTTCAAATGAATAAATTTTAAAGAATTTAAAAAATTAAAAAAGTACTCATCTTACTCTAGAGTAAAGTACTTTAAAATATAATTTTACTAAAAACTTTATTTAACCTTTTTTGTGGTCCCCAAGGTACTTAATTAGGATATTAAATTTCATCAAATTGGTTAAGTCATTTTCAAGATATTTAGAAAAAACTAAAAAAGTACTGAAATAAAGTACTAATGTTTGTGGGCCGATATGTACCAAAAGCTAATCAGCGCTTCATTTTGTTAAACTAATGGTTAGGTTTTCAATTTCATTTCAATCGGTGCAACGGTGTGGAAAAAATCGTGGGCCAAAAAAACGATAACATCCATCCATCCATCCATACATACATACATACATCCGCACGCACTAAATGAAAAAATGCACTTTTTTGGCCTCTCGACGAGACCCCATGTAATTTTTGGCAAAACCGTCACGTGCTAAAAATTCAACCTAGTTGAATACTACAATTTGTGACTTTAATTTAGTCCATGGGTTCCGTAGTCTTTACCTGAGGACCCTTTGAAGCCACGCTTGCCCCGAGAGCGATTGCAATACTTTACCCATGCTTTGCATTGGATAAAGTAAAAAATGAACATACTAATTTGAAAACATGTCCGCCATTGGAACTCGTGATTTTAATCAGTAGGTACTTACCTACCACACTCACTCATATATAGTTAAATATAAGGATTAGCATATATAATAGGGCAAAAACAAGTTACACATTTCCATATTGAAATTAATTAATTAATCCAATGTTAAGAAAAACTAACAAAGTAAATTATTAAAGCTTCGTGGAAATAGAAACAAAAACTTGATGCTGTAGTAAGTAAATTAGGCTCGTTGCAACAATAAATTGTAAAATGACAATCTCAAACCATAAAGCAATGACATTTTAAATTTAATTTGTGTATCAGCTTGAAGATATTTAGAAAGGCTTTGGTTCAAATTGACCTTCCCTAAGTACCAACTCCTTTATTTTTGGTTAGTTTCCGATGAATCAATTTGAAATGGAAAAATTGGTAAGACGATTCCAAAGGAGGGAATATCATAAAAAATGAAAAGATACATGAACAGAATGAAAGGATTTTCTTGCCAAAAGTAATAGAGTTGTTGATTTTTTAGAAGAAATCAATGATGGGCTCTCTGCTTGATGCAAATAAACATTAAAAAAAAAATACACTCCTATTCAAGTTAATAAGATCTTTTTAATGAGATTTTTTATTGGCCCTACAAAAATTCGGCTAACCTCAAAATAATCATTCAAATAACATTTAATACAAATTTTTGATTTCTTATAAAATAAATAAGTATATAATTTATAATTTTCAAGTTTTGATCTTATTTAGTCTATGAGCGACAATGCTCCTTCTTTCAGACAGGCAAAAACACTAGCCGGGCTAGTTTTACATTTGTGCCGAACTCTGAGGATTTTTTAAACTCTACAAAATTTATTTGAAAATATTATATGTTTTGCCGAGAGTACCAGAGAGAATATAGTTTCGAAGTTTTGACCTTCATTATTAGTCTTTTAATTGGAAATATATTATCTGATATTTCTCATGGGCTCAAATACCCGATTGGATGTTTTTCTTTTTGTTGTAATAATAGTGAGTTGGTCTCTCACCAAAATATTTCTATATAATTAGAAAGACTTATGTTGAAGGTCAAACCTTCAAACCTATAGTCTCTAACAAATAATTTATAGGTATTATTATATATAATACATATTTATACTCTTTTAAATTGAAAAGTTTTTTTAGTCACAAACTAATAAAAGATAATAATTTCAGTTAATTATTATTATTTATTTTATTGATTCACCAAACAGTTTCGGTCATCTCTAGTAGACCATATCTTTAGTAGTACTAAAAATGGAAAAATGAAACATTTAGTAAATTTTTTTAAACAATTACACAATACAATTAATATAGAAGTTTGAACTTATAGATACAATTTCGTTTAAGATCTGGAGATTGTCACTTTGTATAGATAAACCATCTTTAACTTATTAACAGAGATATTTCACACATTCGTAACAATCATATATAGCAATAATTTATAAAAAAAAAAAAACACTAATCATTGACCAGAATCAATTGAAATTTTATTTTTACTTTTTCTTAATTATCATACTACGTAATCAATTCTCAATTAACTGATATTTATATGTATTTAGGTATTTATGTATTATGTTTATTCACATCAAGCATAGGATAACCTCATCAATTTCTCTTTATGAACTTACAAAATTTAATTTTAATTGAGAAGTAATGGAAAGGCAGCCTAAGGTTAGTAAAAAGAAAGAGAGGATTTTTTACTTCCTTGGGACTTTCCATCACTTCTCAATGAATATTTCTAACAATCCGCTTCTCTCTAAAGAGAACATTTTTTCTAATATGTTTAATTTTAATCGTTAATTACATAGGTAGAAGGAAGTAAATTTTTTTACCATTATGATATGGAACTCTAAAAATTAAATTATTGTTGAAAAAACATTTTTTTTTTCACGAAAATAAGATTATCGTTATTTCTAAAAGAATTGCCAATTCTATTTGCTGGATAATAGAAATAAAAGAAAGTCTTTATTTAGGACACGTCTCAATTATCTTCTGAACACTAGACACATTTTATATTATTTACCTTCCAATGTAACAATAAATAATAAAGATGGAGAGCTGTTTTTTTTTTATTGTAATCCTCTCTGGAACTCATGGCTCTATCAGGGTCTGATATATTTTCCATCAGCACGAATACGATTCTAAATATATATCCAGATGCATCCGAACTGAATAAAGGGAGTTGGATCAAAATTAATACAAGCCCGAGTTTTGTAAGCCCAAGAGCCCTAATGTCGCTGGGGAAGGACTTTTGGGGTCTTTGGGGTTGCGTGTTGCCAGTGTCTCGGGGGTCCGATAACTCACCCAAACACGCGCCCGGCGCGCACATACAAGCCTCGATGCGAGTGGGAATGGGCGTTATGTGGGGACACATTTACACGCACATCCACATGACATTACTAATAAAAATAACCATATCGCCTAATAAAAAAAATTATGTTCTTTTATATGATCTTCGTGACGAAATTCACTCGCTTTTAACAATTTATTCCTCAGTGCCATTCTCTCAACTGTTATCGTTAGTCTTTTCAAATCAATTAATTTCGACCTCCTTTAATTATTCCTCCTCGTTTTTTGATCCTTATTTATATAATTCAAGAACAACTTGTACAAAAATTACATTACTGGATCTCACGTTTGATGGCTTGTTTGAAATAGCTTCCTTTTCAGGATTGCTTGAAAAAATAAATTGAGAATTGGAATTATTATTTTTAAAACTATATACTTATTCTAGTCGAGTATTATTATTCTATCTTATTTTATTTTTTATAAGATTCTTCCTGACTTATTTAGAATTTATTGCTTTTGTTAGATTGTGGTCTTGGACAGGTATGAATGTTAAGAAAAATATATTAAGGACCTTCCCTAATAAATCGATTTTCTTGAAATCCTTTTAAAACTTTGAATACACATATTTCTAAATGTCCTTTATACGTAGAAATTTTTTCAATAGTCCTTGCGGCACTAAATTTGTAAAATTTGACCATTGAAATTTTCATATTTAAACGCGAACCCTATCCCGATTGATGTTAAAGCGACTGTTTCATTAAATAACAATCGTAATTTTCTTGAAATTATTTTGAAAAACTGAGAATCATTAATTGAAGATATAACAAATATTTTTCTGCTAAGATAATTGTATCAAGAGGTATTCATTTTGTATAAAAAATGTTAAAAGTTAGGTACCTTTGATGGTATTCATCTCTCATGACATGGCAAGTGAGAGATGGAGTCTTGGCAACGTCGCACTAAAATCAGTCAATTTTTCCATATCTAAAAAACTTCTGCAGCTGGTGCATTTAAGATTTTTAGCTAATTCTCTCAACCTAACCATACTGTTCTCATCTGGAATTTTGCGTTGACCTGTTTTTTTTTATTCTTTGTCTTTTAGCGTTCGTAAGAATTCAATGTTGCCAGATCCGAGAAACAACGCAGTGAAAATATTTTGGCCTTTCTGTGCATGTGAGAGTAGGGGAAAGAGCGAACTGCTTCTGATCTGTATTAGGGAACGTCCTTAAAGTTGTATATATAGATGTGTGTTAGTATAAAAGTAAATTTATCCTTCTTAATGATTTCATCATTTGATAACTTTCTTACTCTTCTCCTTTTACCCTGTATTCTTCAAAAGAATCTTCTCTAAATTGCTAACGAATTATGCCCATGTATCGAAATATAAATAGGAACGTTTAATTGAAACCACTGGAAGGCAGCCCAGGCGTAGTGAGGAAAGAAAAAAACACATCAAATAAGGTAAAATTTATTGGAATCCTTAGTCCTTTCCTTTCAAACCGACGCGACGTTTCGGAGGATTCTTCCCTCCTTCTTTAGGGTTTAAAAGGGTCAATGAAGGAAACAAATAAAATGTTTCCTTCCTCTCTCCACTGCAGTGTTTAAAACTTTTTTCTTCCTTAGCAGAAGCATAGAAAAACAATTTTTATCTTCCTTCCTTTTCTTAATTCCGTCTCTTTCTTTGTATATAAATAAGAACATTCATAAAATGAACTTTTCGTCTACTGGTTCGAATCAATAACCATTAAACAGCTTAAAACATAATTATCTTTATGAAAGGCTTATGTCTAGTCACTCTTCCTTTCCTTTAACTTTTTCCATCAATTTATTTCAAACAATAACTTATTTCCAACTTATTGATAATAACTAATAAATCAACTACCTGAACATTTACTTAAAGAATGTATTCATTTCTTCCTGGGGTAAATATATATTCATTTTTAACCGACTTCAAAAAAGAAGGAGGTTCTCATATTCGACTGATTTTTTTTTGTGTGTCTATGTTACCTGATATCTTTGCTAATTGTGAACCGATTTTCATGATTTTTTTGCATTAGGTTCAGTCTAGTTTCCTATTGGTCCCGTTTTTTTCTTTGGTATTGGACCTTTTTTGTTATGTTTGTTTAAGCATAACTTCTTTGTTTATGAACCGATTTCGATGATTCTTTTTATATTCCAAAAAAAGTATCTTAGAGGTGGTCCCATATTAATTTGATCAAGTTCTGATGATATGATCAATGACGAATTAACCTAAATATCCAATTCTTATGAGCAAATAATCGAAATTATAATAAATAAAATCTTTTATAAAAAAATCAATCTTAAAACTTTTATTTAAAACCCGCAAACGCTTCTAGAGAATTTCTATATTTATGAATTTAATTTATTATCATTTTCTGATTCATTCGCCCGACACTTTCTCTTACGAGATGCATACAAGGTATTATATTAAGTCACTATAAATAACATCACTAAAAAGAGAAAAATAAAAATAATTTTTATAAAAAAATAAATAAAACCAACTTCAAAAAAATTAAATGCAACAAATAAAATAATAAAACTCAAAAATAAAATAAAATACACTAAAAGGTATAAAATAATAATCTAATTTAGTTACAACTAATTTAGTTACAACTAAATATTTACATGAAATCACTTTTTGAATTCGGTGCTAAACAAACTATATAAACGAGCGTACCCCCAATCGTACTAAGTAAGATCCGTCGAGTTTGATTCATAAAATGTATATGTTTAGCACCAACTTCAAAAAGTGATTTTATGTAAATATTTCGTCGTTTAGTTGTAACTAAATTAGATTATTATTTTATACCTTTTAGTGTATTTTATTTTATTTTTGAGTTTTATTATTTTATTTGTTGCATTTATGGTATGCTTTTGTGAACTCCAACCTTGGACTAATCTCCCAAGTCGATAACTAAATCATCAACATTTTCAGTTTTGAAGTTATTGTGTAATAGACAATTTCATGGATTGGTTTGGAGTTGAAGGCATCAGTGGATGTGGGCCTTAAATATGCGTCAGGAAAATGGATGAGAGAATCGAGTTCAGGTCTAGAAATCATAGAGATAAACGAATTGGCGAATACGTATCCAATTTAATTGTGAAGGATTGTTGAATGTTGGAAAATCGAGTATTTCCCATAAATGAAGTTTTTGGAGGGATTATTGAGCTTACCTCATCGTTAGTATTTACAAAATGAAACTCATATTGATTAAATTAAAATAAAAAAACTTCAAATAGTGAATTTATAGTGAAACTATTCTATTCTACTTAAACTATCTAAGTGAAAATAAAAACAAACGCCTTTGAGGTTAAGTGTTTAACGCCCGGTTGTGTTCCCATCGTTTTACCCTCCTTTATTATCCTGACTTCAAAGTCGACATGGTCTCGTTAAATCAAAGACATCCACCCTCCCCTCTGGCTCCCCCGAAGACAATTAGCCCTCATCTCTGCTTCCTATCCAATTCCATGCTCATGATAGATTACTTGAACCATTGACTTAACATTGGAACAAAACAAAAGAGAAGAAGAATTCGATCAAATTTATTAAATTGTCTAAAAATAAAACATTGGAAACAGCTGGCGGAGTTTTTTCCACCCTTTCTGTTATTTATTTTTTGTTTTCTATAAATATATGGCATATAATAGGAATGTCAAAACTCCATCAAATACGTTCCAGGTTCTAAATAGATTATCATTATTATTAGGATCAGGAATTCATTCAATTAAAATTGGAAATCAAATGAATTCAATGAACGGATTGCTCTTTATTTAATTTGGATTATCAGTTATCGATGATACGATTATATATATCCCTGAATACTTTTATTAAAGTATTATGTATAATGAAACAATTTAAAATGAATGTTCTGAGTTCTGACTATGGAAAATATCACCATTTTAAAATGCGCTTTCATAAAACTGACCACAATACATTATTTGAAATATAGATAAATAAACTTTTGTTTCTTTTTTTAACCAACTTCAAAAAAGGAGGAGGTTATCAATTCGACTGAATTTTTTTCTGTCTATGTTACCTGATATCTTCGCCAATTGTGAACCGATTTTGATGATTTTTTACTTTATTTTTGCATTGGGTTCAGTTTAGTTTCCGATTGGTCCCGTTTTTTTTTCATTGGTATTGTACCTTTTTTGTTATGTTTGTTCAGGCATAACTTCTTTGTTTATTAGCCGATTTTAATGATCCTTTCTGCGTTTGGATCAGTATAGCTCCAAGATAGTCAAGATACCTATTTATTTATTTTATGTATATTCAGCGAGAACTTTTTGCCACGTGGACCGATTTCTATGATTCTTTTTATATTGGAAAGAGGGTACCATAGGGGTGGTACCATATTAATTTGGTCAAGTTCTGATGATTTTATCAATGACGAAATAACGTAAATCTTCAATTCTTATGAGCAAATAATCGAAATTATAATAAATGAAATCTTTTATAAAAAAATCTTAAAACCTTCATTTAAAACCCGCTAACGTTTCGAGATAATTTCTCTATTTATTTATGAATTGAATTTTATTATCATTTTCTGATTCATTCGCCCGACGCTTTCTCTTACGAGATGCATGGAAGGCATTATATTAAGTCACTATTAATAACATCACTAAAAAAGAAAAATAAAAATAATTTTCATAAACAAAAATAAAACCGACTTCAAAAAAACTAAATGCATCAAATTAAATAATAATAACTCAAAAATAAAATAAAATGCACTAAAAGGTATAAAATAATGATCTAATTTAGTTACAACTAAACGAAGAAATATTTACATGAAATCAATTTTTGAAGTCGGGGCCAAAAATATTCATTTTATGAATCGAACTCGACGGATCTTACTTAGTACGTTTGGCGGGTACACTCGCTTATATAATTTGTATAGCACCGACTTCAAAAAGTGATATCATGTTAATATTTCTTCGTTTAGTTGTAACTAAATTAGATAATTACTTAATACCTTTTAGTGCATTTTATTTGATTTTTAAGAAAAAACACAAATTTTATTCTTCTTCTTAGAGAAACGGGCGTCGGCGCCTCTCCACATATACCTGGGCTAAGTGTGTTTAGTTGTTTTACACAGATATACGGGACCTACTTTTTAACGCCGGTTACGAACGGCTATTTGGAGAGGTTTACTAGACAATTATACTCTTAGTAGGTTGCCATTGCTTTCCAAGAGGAGGCGACTGCAAATATCTGATCTGTCGAGACTCAGTCTCGAACCAGCGTACTTCGAGTCAACGACCCGACACTCTAACCACTGACCTACAGGCGCCTCTCCAGATATTACTACCGTAGTATAAATTAAAAATCCCTCAAATTAATTAAAATAATTAGAATAAGAATTATACTTATATATGATCCATATATAGTACATTTATAATTAATATAATAAATAGCATTTACAAATTAAATTGTTTTTATCATATTACAATTGTACACATAGCTGAAACATACTATGTTTCAAAAATATTTATCTAAAATAAAAAGTTCATCATGTGAGAATTTAGGAAAAAAAAATTTCTGAGAGACTCGGTCTCGAACCAGCATATTTCAAGTCAGCGACCCGACACTCTAGCCACTGACCCACAGTCGCCTGTTTTACTCAGGTATTTATAATTAAAAATTCAAGAGGTCTCACTTTTTGAAAGACAAATTGTAAAGTGTAGACTAGCTCTGACGTCATTCGTTGCTATTTATTCTGTCTAAATATTTATAGAGACACTAAATTAAATAGCTTATATTATCTAATTTTCTTTCACACCTAGTAAATATATTCGCGTTAGAACAATCATGACTTCATTCATCATATCGAGACATCTCAATTCACGTGATTTTATTTGAATTTAATTTAAACTGTTAGAGCATTATCTATACTTATTATAATCGGCTTGCGCGATGACGCCGACGTGATTTTTTTTAATTTTAAAACCCACTAATGGGGGAGTCGGGTAGGCTAGGCGGTAGCATGTCAGCCAGCTAACCAAGAGGACCCGAGTTTGAATCCGACTCGAGGCATCCGGCTAAAATCTGACCCCCGAGGTAGAGACAAATTTAAAAATAAAATAATTAGTATCGTAAATGGCTTATGGCTAGAAGAAAGGCACGAAAAGCCAAAAAAAAAAAAAACCCCACTAATAAATAGTTCATGACAAATAAAATTTATTTAAAATTAGATAATGGCCAGCAAAATGCCCGCCAATGGCGGGCTTCGCAGCTAGTAAATAAATAATGAAATAATTTTAAATTTTATAACAAAAATTCATATTCTCGACAGAAGCGCAGTCTTAAAATTTCTAAAAAAATTACGAGAGATTATCATTGAATAAATCCGCGCTGTTATGGATAATTTTTATAATATGCCAAAAGGATTGAATTCATTCCTAGAAATCGAACCGGAATGCTTTTTGGCTCTTGGGTTCAATCTCCCAGGGGCGGGGGGGGGGGAGAATACAACCCTTTTGCCATATTATACAAATTATTCATAACGGCTCGGATTTTAAATGATGATCTCTTGTAATTTTATTTTCGTTTCGAAGTGTTCCTGATAGTCTGTGCAATTGTGTATCTCTCACGGCATTATAGCTCATAGATTAAATAAGATAGACTTGAGATTTAAGTTCTAAATAAACGAAATTCAAAATTAAATTGGAAGTTTTTGTGCCGAGGTTAGCGGAATTTTTATATATTGTAGGAGACAATAAAAGAGTGTGTCTTCTGTTGGAATTATAAATTTTATTTATAACGAGACTATAGTTTCGAGGGCTTTGCCATTTTCACCAGTCTTCACTTTCCATCCATACATTAATTTAATTGAAAAGTTTTTGTTTTGCCTAGACTAGCAGATTTGTTGATTCACAAAGAAAAACAAAGAGGTTGTCCTCTGCTTGATGCAAATAAACATACACACATATATATCGAAATTATATATATATACATTGATGCAAATAAACATACACACATATAATTTCGATATATATGTGTGTATGTTTATTTGCATCAAGCAGAGGACAACCTCTTTGTTTCTCTTTGTCATACATTAATTCCTGTGAATCAATTGTAATAGACTGATGAAGAGGGCAAAGCCCTCGAAACTATAGTCTCGTTATAAATAAAATGTATAATTCCAGCAGAAGACACACTCTTTTATTGTCTCTTTCAAGAAATTCAAAATCCTATTCAAATTGTAATTATTTTAGGGGTTAAATTTTTTCCTGGGTCGAAATTAAAAATATTTTTTCCCCATGTATTTTATTCTTCTTTTTAAGTAAAGGCGAAAAGTCCTGAAAAATGGAATCTATTTATAATTATTGTTTGTTGGATTTTTATTAAATAATTCCATTGCTATAATTATATTAGCTGATCGTGAATATTTTAAAAAACTTCCCAGGAATGAAATTGGAAATCGATCGAACAAATAAAATTGTTCAAATATTTATTTTTTTATTTTTTTTACTTTTTCTCTTGTTTTTTTTTTCAGACTAAGTAAATGAAGTAATGCTTTGAATTAATGGCAAAATATTTGCTCAAAATGGATCCCATTTGTAAGTGGCATTGGATCGAAATAATTGTCCATCTGTGGGCGCATAAAGGGCTGTTTAACAGCAAAGCAAGGGCGGTGTTACCCTTGCATGGAAATCAGCCAGCGCGGGGAAGCAAGGGCTGATCAACAAGTGCCTCAGCCCCTTGCACCCACCCCATGGGGGAAGGGGGAGCAACTGAAACAAAAAGACCACCAATCGGTCTCTCTATGGCTTTTATTAATCCAAATACTACGAATCTTAACATTATTTATTATGATTTAAACTTTTAGCAAACAAAAAATGTGTTTTCATAAATGATACCGGAAACTTTTTAATTTAATACATACACCATCATAAAAAACAAGTGCAAGCTTAAGATAAATTCCTTATTTTTTTGTTTGTTTATTTATTTATTTTTTTATCTAATTTTGCATAACGTTCTCTCGATATTTCAGGAAATTGAAAAAGTTCGAATATTTATATATTTTGTTTAAGAACGTTTTTAAGGGAATTTATATTAGCATATTCAACAATTTTAAGCTACCGATATCGTTTTTAGAAGAAGTTCGTGCTTTTTCTGGCTTGAATGGCTTTTGTCGCTCTGAGTAAAACAATAATTTGTAAGAATTTTGTTTTTAAGAACGACCACAGATAATTAATTAAAACTTTCTTTTGAGGAACAAAAAGAATCAAATCTTATATTATCAAGTCTCACTTCATTAATAAATATATGTATACCACTATACACCATACAATTTTCTCTTCACTAATTCTTTGCAGAGTAGTGAAGGAAAAAATCAATCTTATCAAAACAGTAGGCTCTTTGGAACATTTTAGGGTTTCCAACATTTTTTTCGTCTTTTTTAACCAACTTCAAAAAAGGAGGAGGTTCTCTATTCGACTGAAATTTTTTTTGTCTATGTTACCTCATATCTCCGCCAATTGTGAACCGATTTTGAAAAAAAAAATTGCATTGGGTTCAGTCTAGCTTCCGATTGGTCCCGTTTTTTTTCATTGGTATTGGACCTTTTTGATATGTTTGTTCAGGCATAACTTCTTTGTTTATGAACCGATTTTAATGATTCTTTTTATATTGGAATGAGGGTATCTTAGGGGTGGTCTCATATTAATTTGGTCAATTTCTGATGATATGATCAATGATGAAATAACGTAAATTTCCAATTCTTATGAGCAAATAATCGAAATTATAATAAATAAAATTTTTATTAAAAAATCAATCTTAAAACGTTCATTTAAAACCCCTAAACATTTCTAGAGAATTTCTATATTCATGAATTTAATATTATTATCATTTTCTGATTCATTCGCCAGACTCTTTCTCTTACGAGATACATGCAAGGTATTATATTAAGTCCCTATTAATAACATCACTAAAAAGAGAAAAAGAAAAATAATTTTTATATAAAAAAATAAAACCGACTTCAAAAAAATTAAATGCAACAAATAAAATAATAAGAACTCATAAATAAAATAAAATGCACTAAAAGATATAAAATAATTATCTAATTTAGTTACAACTAAACGACGAAATATTTACATAAAATCACTTTTTGAAGTCGGTGCTAAACAAACTATATAAGCGACCGTACCCGCCAAACGTACCTACTTAATAAGATCCGTCGAGTTTGATTCATAAAATGTATGTTTGGCACCGACTTCATAAAGTGATTTCATGTAAATATTTCGTCGTTTAATTGTAACTAAATTAGATAATTATTTTATTCCTTTTAGTTTTTTTTTTTTTTTTTTTTTTTTTGGCTTTTCGGCCATGGTAGCCATAAGCCATTTACGATACTATTTTATTTTTATTTTTAAATTTGTCTCTACCTCGGGGGTCAGATTTTAGCCGGATGCCTCGAGCCGGATTCGAACTCGGGTCCTCTTGGTTAGCTGGCTGACATGCTACCGTCTAGCCTACCCGACCCCCCTTCCTTTTAGTTCATTTTATTTGATTTTTGAGTTCTTATCGTTGATGCGTACAAAGCTTACTTGATGTATTGTTAATCGTTCTATTGTTTATATTTATATTTATATGTTTGTTGATGTTATTGAAAATAAATGTTTTTGAATAAGATTACGAGTATTAATTAATATGATCGTAATATTGGCGCCCGAACAATGTGAAAATGATAAGAAAACCTAGTAGATCACTAGCGAAGAGGAATAAGAAAAATGATTTTGCGAATATGGAAATAACGAGGGGGAGATATCGAAGATCAAGGATCATATAAAAAAAGGTGAGCATAGAGTAATGGATTTGGGAGAGGAGGTGAATAAATTAAAAAATGAATTCGAAAAAATAATAAAAAAATTAAAAGATGATTTGGAAGAGGAAAAAAACAAGAGGATAGAGTTGGAAGAAATAATAAAAAGGAAGGAAAATTCGGAAAAGGGAAGTGATTTCGAGATTAATAGGAATATTCAATTAGCAGACGTGGGAAAATTCCTTCCGGTGTTTAGAGCTCTCCCAGAGGAAGATCCGAAGTTATTTTTAAAAAGGTCGAGAATACTCTATTAAAATATAAAGTACCGGAATAATGTTTGGCTCATGGTGGTTTCGGATCAGTTGTTAGATAAGGCCAAGACATGGTGGCGGGTGGTCAATCAATTTCCAGCGTTGGATTGGAAAGATTTTAAAATTAAATTTCTCCGAGAATACGATAGTTTAATCGTAGTCTCAAAGTTAAAGGTTATGTTTTATGAGGAGAAACAGAGAAAAGACGAACCTATAAGGTTATTTATTCAGAATAAGATGGCTTTATATAAGAGAGTTTTTCCGGACGAAGATGCTGGTGCAATCCTTCAAGTTTTAGTGGAGATGATTACTCCACGTGTTAGATCGTCCATTAGGGGAATGAAATTCACTGATATTGAAGAGTTTATGCAGACGGTAGAAGAAATAGAAAGAGATTTAAAGGATATGGATAAAGAAGAAATAGAAAGGGATTTAAAGGATATGGATAAAGAAGAAGACAAGTCCTACTCAGGATAGAAGTTGCATTCAGGATAGACGTTTTTGTGGATTCTGTAGGAGGGAAGGACATGGGGAAGACACTTGCTTCAAGAAGAAACGAGTGGAGAGGCAAGGAAAAAGGGAGTTCCTTGTCCAAAAAGCGGTAGGATTCCTAAGAAAGTAGGAATAGAAAGTGAGATCGCTAGTCATATTATTTGTTGTGTGCAATAAATTTCCGGAAATCATTAGGCCATCAATGGAATTAGAAATAGAGGAAAGTAGAATGGCATTAACTAATGAAGATGATTTAATTCCCGTACTGGTTGAAGGAAGTCAAGGAGGATGAGTTGAATATTAATGGAAGAGGAGAAACTAGATGCTGGTCAGATGAAATTAAATCAAAATAAGGAAGAGTTACTTCATCAAATAAAATTATATTTAGAAGAATCGATGGATGGAGCAAAAATTATTGAAAATGGTCAAGAAAGGGGAAGGTTAGTTAAATATCATTCGAGTTATTTTAAACCTAGGAAGAAAGAAGAATGATCCTGTGGGAAGCTGCGTCCGTGTTCTAAGGAGGAGAATTGATGCGTACAAAGCTTACTTGATGTATTGTTAATCGTTCTATTGTTTATATTTATATTTATATGTTTGTTGATGTTATTGAAAATAAATGTTTTTGAATAAGATTACGAGTATTAATTAATATGATCGTAATATTATTTTATTTGTTGCATTTAATTTTCGGTCGGTTTTATTTTTTATATATAAAAATTATTTTTTTATGTCATTTATTCCCAGTCTAAGAAAAATAATTTAGTGAAGTAATTATTTCGCTAAAAGATACTCATTTCCTAAAAATAGGTAAAACTTTAACAATACGAAATGTACTCCACATAAGCTCTAGAGTATTCCATCAACGACTGGACTCGTCTAGCTTATACGAAGCTTTCATTCTTCTTTGCGCAATGCATTGCCTAAATACAGGCGCACCAACTTCAAGTTCAAATTCAGACTACATTTTGAGAATTTTAATTAGTACAGTTATTTATTTATATTTTATAAACCAATAAAAACGCTATCAATGATTTCGATTTTTACTTTCACTTACATAGATATTTTATCTAGAAGTTATTAAGCTAGTGGGTTTGAAATTTAATCAATTCTTTGAATTGAAAAGACTAACTTTTTGTACACCTTCTATTCGAGTTATGGGGAATATATAGAAATGGATAAAGACTGATAAAAATTATGGTTGAAAAATTATTTGCCTAAATTATTCAATCATTTCTAAAAACAATTAAGTCAAAAAAAGAAAATGAGTGACATGGAAGCTAATAGTTTTTCTAAGCTAATCTTCCTTTGACTACTACACCTGATAATAATAGATAGAATTTGTGGATCGACTGTAAAAATATGTAGATGTTGAGGACGTATCGGTTTTTTGTTAAAAAATATCATATTAATAATTGTTTATCTCCAAAGTTGCAATCCTTGTTAGAACATCTTGGAACTTTGTAGTTTGTTTACCGTAACTTTGATGATTTTCAAGAAAGTCATGACTGGAAAGATAGAACCTAGCAATAATTAGGATTTGTAGATCGACCGTAATCTTTAAAGGAGGCTTAGACGGTCAATCATTTGATCAAAATGATTGAGCCAATGTTTGAGCAAACCATGATTGACCGTCTAGGAACCCGTTTGATGCTTGAGTCAATCACTGACGGTGATTGATAGAAATTTTGATTGACGCAAATGATTAAATAGGCGCATGACCGTCTAGAAAGGTTTTGATCAATCTTTCCCTCAATCAAGCACTCGACAGCAACCATGGACGACCAACAACGAAAGCTAATAGAAACTCCACTACTAATGAGTTTTGATCAAAGGATTTAGGTTCATTGAGAGTATGATTGAGTCAATGATTGAATCAATCTTTTGATCAAAATAATTGGCACTAGGGCATGCCTAAGATTAAGTTCTGACGGAAAACCTGATACGACTTCAGCATCCTGATAATAATTAAATCAAATTATCATATATGTATAATCTCCTTGTTTATTTTGATGAGATTTTTCACTGTTTTTCACAACGTCTTAAAAATTTTATTATGGCAACCTTGTTAAGAAGACGAAATAATTAGTGGCCAAAACTTTATTCCGTTGAGTGAATCGACAAGCAACAAAATTAAATCTCATCGTTTGGCATACCAGTAGTTTATCTTTTCTTTCCTTCCTAAATTTTAATTGTTCTTTATAATTAGTCGAATAATGAATACCTATAGACAAGGAATAAAATCCACCGAGAAAGACAAAAAAACAAGCCGATTGGAATGGTGAAAAACAATTTGCATTTGTTCGCTGATCCTTCTTTACGGGTCACTGCTCTACAGTCGAGGTAATTTTTATTAAACCTCAATCCGATTTGCAACTCAATTTTTATATTTTGTCAATCCTCGTCCGCGAGAATGGATTTTTATTTTATATTACTGTTCCCACAATTTTGGTGATTAACAAATACTACGAAATATAAAAACAGTAAACGAATTCGATTAGTTTCTTTTTTATAGGTTGTTTATGAATCTGAACACTACCATAACATATAAAAATCATTGATCAAACCCAGGCCTGGCCAATCTAAATCACACACAAGGGCCGCATTACTAAAAAATTCCTAGGCTCGCACACAAATAAAAATAATTTTAATTTTTAATATTTTTTTCGAGATCTGACTTTACAACGAATTTCGTATATAGTGATTTTTATTGTAATTGGACGCAAAAGTACACAATGAAATTGTTCAATCAATGTAAATGTAAAATAAGCTGACGTGTTCTGATGTGGCCATTCACTTGACTTTACCATACAACCTGGCCCCTCACTTATATTTAATATTTAATAAAATTATTTATAATCATGTAGGGGGGGGGGTAGTTTTTGCATTTTTAGACTTCTTGGGTCCCACTGATTATGTATACACAATATGGTTTAGTTTGGTAAATGGCCAGGATTTTCATTTTTTGACCCTCCGTCCCCCTTCCTCGTTTTGGAAGGTTAGTTTTTGCATTTTTAGACTTCTGGGAACCCACTGATTATGTATACAAAATTTGGTTGAGTTTGGTAACCGTAATTAAAAATAGTTTTAACTATCAAAATGATTAGTTTTTTTATTTTTATTTTAGTGATATTCAAAAACATAACGTTTTAATATTTAACGCCTAATGATACAACCCGCAATTCAGAGCGTTCCATCTGATTGCATAACCTAGAACACACAGGCGAAGCTCTATCTTTCTAATCTCCCCCATCCCCCTCTTTTTCGCCATTATCTATTTCACATAGTGAGTCATTTTAACAAGGTAAATAGTTTTGGGTTGAAATGTGGAGAAGATATTTTATTTTATTCGGTATTTAACTCTTGCTCACATTCTAAGTTTGGTTGCCACTGTAACGACACGTAATCCTTCGAGTGACCTCAACTAGCCTAAAAGATATGTTTTCTCTATTTATTAAAAATAATATTTTGATCCATTTATATTTAAAAATTATTTATTCATTTACAAATCAGCCATTAACTGTCTGAAAGTTGAAAAACTAAAAAATTAATGAGGGATGACTTCGTAAGGGATTCAAAAGAAAAAAAAGAATAGAAAAACAAAAATTAACAAATATTCATAGAGTAACCTAGGGTCATTTATATGTTGAATCGACTAAAAGTGAAATTAATACACTTCACCCAAAATCAATTTTTAAAAACACACCAATATACAAAAATAAGAACATTAAAAACATCACATCGGTTGCTGAATTGAATCATAAAATCGAACTTAATTCTTACCAACTCACAAATTATTTAATAATAAATACAATTTTTAAAAATGAGAATCATCTCTATAACTCAATGTTTTTTTACAGTATAGTTAGGGATACGTTCATATATTTATCGACAGATGAAATGAAAGAAGAGATTGCTTCTAGTAATAAACAGTATAATTCTCTCTGATGTCATTAAAGAAAGTCATAATTTGAAATATTCATCACAACTGAGTGGAATCTCATGAGGCAGTCCAAAAAAGAGAGATAAATACAACTATCTTTTTTATTCAAAAACCGACGTATTCACTCCTTCTTCAGGGGTTTGAAAGGTCAGTGAAGGAAATCCAATGTGACTTTCCCTCTGTTTCCTCTCTCAGTGGTAGTAACAATATTATAGAATAGGAGTAGACTACACTAAATTCTTCTGAGAATGAAATACTATCTAATATTGTTACTGCCACTTAGAGAGGAGAAAGAGGGGAAAGTCGCATTGGTTTTCCTTCACTGACCTCTCAAAACCATGGAGAGAATAATCGTCCGAAACGTCGGTTTTTGAATAAAAAAACAGTTATAATTATCTCTCTTTTTTGAATTTAGGACTGCCTCATCAAAATCCACTCAATTCAATTATAAGTCCGTCTCTAAGACTACGGCCACACCGGAGGCGATTAAGAGACAAGGCGACTCGCTTGGTGAGTCACCTAGTTACTTTGAACCTAGGTACAAGTGGCCACATAGGGGCTATTTCCGTAGTGTACAATGCAGTTGTCACCTTGTCACTAGATGAAAGAACAGGCGAGTTCGTTTCGTAGGTGACTAACCTGGTGACTCACTATGTAACCAGGTGCTAGTGTGGCCGTTCTCATATGTTTTAGACATTTTGACTGTTCGTTTTCTTGGGTGACACACCAAGCCAGTAGCCTTGTCTCTAGTCTCTTAGTCTCCTAGTCGCATCCGGTGTGGCTGTAGCCTATAAACTACTTCAATCTTATTCATCACAACAATTATAATTTCTTGACTATACAAATTTTAGATTGGTAGTAAAATTTGAATAAATACTTGAGGATATATCGGATTCATAATCAATAATTAACATCTTAATCCTTTATTTTCAAACTTTGAAGATCATCTTAAGGTGTTATTTAGTGATAGAAAACCCGATACGTCCTCAATAAGTGGTTCACAAGTTTCACCTATTAGAACTAAAGTTCTGGGAACCTGTGGTATCATCTTGAACTGTTCTTTTCTTGTTTAAAGTAAATAAGTTTCCCTTTGTTAAATACCACATATTCAAGTCTACTAGTGGTTTCTCTATAGCTGTTTATATTAAAGGTTTGTTGCGGTATTCGAAACGGCGGGGGGCGCTATGTTTACATTGACATAATAGACAAAACCATTGGAAATAAGTTGGAAGCAGAAACATGTTGTCTGTTTTCTTCTCTATTCCTGTCGGTTCCATTGAAATGCTTGAGGAGCTAAATTATTGACTTGCCAGCTGTCCTCTTCGTAATGCTGGTTGGCGTTTAACTCCTAAACCTGTCGACGGGTGTGTAAAATAATTAACGGAGGCGTAAATGTAAACCAGTTAGCTGTTACTATTTTAATAGGAAATCGACACCTTTTTTCCGTTCGAACAACTTAGCAACGATTGATTTATAGTGAATAGCATTACTATTAATTTAGTAATATGACACAAGTTACCTATTTATATCATCTACAGTCCAAATTAAGAGATGAAACATTTTTAATGAATTTTTTTTTCAATGTTTTTTCATGAATAATTTTATCCATTAATATATAAATAGTTTTTCAATCAATTAGTAATTTCCGCTTCAACCTCTGGGGATTAATTTTTTTGATAAATAATTAAAAAAAATAATAAAAAAATTATCGGTAGAAATTACTATTTGATTAAATCGTATGGCAACACAAAAAAAATAAAAATCTTCAACAATTTTTTCCACTTAATCTTTTTTCTAGTAAATAAATATGAAAATAAATGTTAATACCGAGGGGTGAACCGCGATTGAAATTAGTTGTACATTTCTTTGAAATTATATGGAATTGTTTTGGAATTCCTTAGATAATGCCCCTTGACGGGGGAAGAGATCTCCAGTTTCTAGATGTCATAGGGATAAATGAATTGGCGAATGCCTTAGTTCGATTAGTATCCAGTTTCAGCGCGTAGGGGTGTTGAATCTTAGAAAATCGTGTATTTCGCGCAAATGAAGCCCTTGGTGGGATTATCGATTTTATTTCGTCAGATTAAGAGCTGATTAGATTTTGGTGCATATCGACCCAAAATTAATGGGGTGCGTGGAAGGGGGGGGGGGTTGAAAATTAAAAATCTAGGCCATTTGAGCAAACTCAACCAAATTTTGTATACAAATCAGTGGGCCTCAGGACTCTAAAAATTAAAACGAACCCCTCCTCTACATGATTATAAATAATTTCATTAAATATTAAATATAAGTGAGGGGTCAGTTGTGTGGTAAAGTCAAGTGGATGGCCACATCAGAACACGTCAGCTTATTTATTATGTATTGCATTTTCGACATTGGGATTTAATTTCCGAAGGAATAAATTAGAATCACAAAGAGATGATATATCTGTATAAATATATTATTTATTTGTTTGAGACTATAGTTTCGAAGACTTGGTCTTCATCATCAGTCTCTTTTAATTATAAATGTTGTTTTTCATGGAGTCAATATCGTATGGATATTGAAAATTTGATGTTCCTTCACTGGGGTCAGAAAGAATAATAAAATTAAAATTAAAAACATTCTTCTGGTTCACACTAAAATATAAACATATGTTCCATTTATTTTTTATTTATTTTTTTCTTCTCTTTGTTTCTCTTTGTGAATCAACAACAACTCTGATACTCTCGGCAAAACAAAAACTTTTCAATTAAATAAATTAGAACCTTTGTCACAATAAAAATTATCCATAACGCCTCGGATTTAATAAATTGACCACTTCTCTAGATTTACCATAGGTATCGATTTTAAGTAGCATTTTGATAAAAATTTAGATTTGTTTTCTAATTAAGCCAATGATGAATTAATAGCAAAACAGAACAATATATGTATAAAAACTCCATATAAAATCAACAGCTGCTTGGACAGAGATAAAAGCTATTTTAAACCCCCAACTTTTCTTTTTGCATCTCTGGGGTATAATAATTAAATTCTAGTCTTACTGCAATTATTATAATAATTCATGATAAATTATGGAGAAGCTTTTATTAATCTAGTTCTCCTAAATTAATTACCACTATTTTATATCATATTAACGTAGAACTTAGAGTAGATGGTAATCATAGAACCTAACGAAATAGACCGTGAACCGAAAATAAATACAATTAGCTAATGCAGCGCGAATGAAAAGCAACTGGCATTAAACGCAGGCTGCAATTGCAATTATATACTAATTATTCGGATTTAGTTTTATTCAAATCAAATTTAAATATAACATAAGTATTTTCTTTGGGGACTGATTTGTTGATTTCATTAATGAATTAATGGAAAGGCAGACCAAGTATAATAAAACAAAATTCCGAATATTATTGAACGTCATTTTAATCCTCTCAAAAAACTCACGTTTCAGAGCATCCTCCTTCTTCAGGGCTTCAAATCGTCCCCTTTAACAATTATTTTGCTTGACTAATGTTAGAATTTGCTACTAACATCAACTGAATATTAATATAAATATAAATATTTGAAATTAATATTTTCATAAATAAATCAATTTTTGTGTTTTACATTTAATTATTCAAGAAATATGTGAATTCCGATTTTGGTGTAGGTACTAATAAAACAAATATTTAGTACCTATTGCAGATTTGATGTTTTGTAAAATAAATTTCGGCGAATACCACTTAGATTAGACAAAGACAATTTTAATGAGATATTCTCATCAGAAATGACAACATTTTGAGATCTAATCCTGGAATCGTTTCTAAGTTCTTTTAAAGTCCAAAGATAGACTGTACTCATGTAACTGAAAAACAGACATTTCAACTTGAAACTCAAATTTTCACACTAGCTTCAAAGTATATCTTTGTCAAATCAATAACCTCTTCATTTTTAGTTTTAAGTGGGAGATAAATTTAACCGAATTTATCGCGCGGAGAATTTACCACTGCTCGAAGCCCCTAAAACCTTAGTAAATTGAATATTGAATTGTATCTAAGTTTCTGAGATTGGCTCGTGATCCCGGCTTCTTTTCCTTCTACTCTGTTCTTTTCACGATGGAGGGGCCAGCCCATACAGGCCTTTAGGGGATCCACCTTCTGGTGTATCTCCTTCTCACATCAATATCATTAAAAAAAAAAAAAAAAATTTGAAAACTTAGAAATTTTCCATATGTGGAATTGATCGCATTGACTTCTGAGCGACTCAATTAAAGATAATATATTTTCATTTTATCGAAATTTGCATTTGATTCATAATGAAAAATATGGATATGGGGCTTTTAGAGAAATGAAAGAGTTGACCTCGCTTGGAGTTAAGTGGATGCGGGTGGTTGAGTCAAACCAGTCTTAGGACTGTATAATCGCAGTGATGATGAATTTGACATTGTAATGAAAAATATGTGAGCCTCACCCACATAAGCTCACGGTAGAAGTGAAACTTGTTTATCCGTACATGTTATTTGTACATAACGGCCAAAAAGCTTATTCCCCTTAAAAAATCCCTTGTTTGCTTTCTATTGTGTCATTTCTCCTTTATTGTAACAACAATTTCAAACAGAAAAGTGGCTACAGAAATTTCACTTCAAAAAATACTCTCCAACTTAACACAATTGAGAGGGAAATTTCTTGTTACTATTTACACTATATTTTTGTCTATTAAGGAGATTATTTCCCGACAATCCACACAAAAAGTTTTAGCCTCGTAACCACTCTATAAATATGAACGGAACTAAAATGTTAGGTTATGTTTTTTAACGTGACTGTACCAGTCACACTACGAAATCTCTATATGGATACACACATACTTACCGGATCGTTTCCAAGTCATTGATCTTATATCCCCTCTACTAAAAATAATCGCCCAATTATGTTTTTTTTGTTTTTTATCAAAACTACGTGGTAAATAATTTTAATTTTTTTAAGTTACTCCTAATATACTCCTATTATTCTAACTAATATTAGTTTTTCATCATGATGGTGAAAGTCCTTCAATGAAAAAAAATAAAATAATGATCATTTCCCACCCTTTCCCTATCTACCATATGTAAAAAATGTCAATTTTAATTGCAATTATTTCATGTTTGATGTGCTAAATCGTCTTCAAATTTTAACAGTGTATTTATTATGCTTTTAATGACTTATATTCCAAGTTTCAAAGACTTCCTGAATTTTTGCATTTGTGAAAGAACTACCTTAATTCCTATAATTGATGAAATTGCGGTTATCTATACTAAATATGCATGTTTGCAAAGTTTAGAGAAAATCAGCTTGGTAGAGGATGTAAAAAATCGATTACAAGATTTTACCCAGGAAGGCAAACAGTGAAACGAATTTAAATATAAGCCATGTATATAAATATCTTTTTCTACTCGACAACCCAGATTCTTCGGTATAATAAATTATAATTTCAGTTATAAATATCATTTTCCGCTTAGCTAGTTTTGTAATGCGCATTATTTTCATTTTTAATTCTTTACATTGAATCGTGATAATTTCTTTTTGTTCGCCAATCCGGAGTGGCTTGGCTCGTTCCTTCCTCTAAATCCTTTCTTTCCATTGTACCCTGTCAGCTCTTCTCTCTCAGCTAGCCCTTGAACTTGGACGACTATCTATTATGCCCCTCGTGGTTATTGTCTCACTGTCGTCATGTCGTCAGGCTTTTCCATACACTACATATCTCCATCATCTACTGGCCACACTGCAACACCATCCATACCAGTTCATTCTCCTCCTTGTAAACTCAACATGTTCTATTGTTCCCAGGCGAATGGGTGACGCTACCGCGGCTTTAATTCTCCATTTCCTCTTTAACTTTCTTAACCTTCGTCTCGGCTCACTTTTGTCTAAGTTTGACGGTCCTGTTTAAGATTTATATATATAAATTTCTCCCACTGACTAAACCAATTCATTAACTTGATTTATTATTGTCAGTGTTTAATTTTTGTGATTTGTTTCCGCTTGTTACGTCCATTTATGAAATAAACATTTGATTTATTAATTATTAATTTAGGGTGAGTTTTCTATTTTTAAAAATTGTTTGAAATCAATGAATCACATCAATTTATTGAAACCTACTTGGTCTTAAGCGATGGGTGATCTGCGATTGGAAGTAGGTATACACCTCTTTGGAAGTATTTTGGAAGTACTTGGAAATATTTGGAAGTACTTGGAAATATTTGGAAGCACTTGGAAATATTTGGAAGCACTTGAAAATATTTGGAAGTACTTGGGAATATTTGGAAGTACTTGGAAATATTTGGAAGTACTTGGAAATATTTGGAAGTACTTGGGAATGTTTGGAAGTACTTGGAAATATTTGAAAGTACTTGGAAATATTTGGAAGTACTTGGAAATATTTGAAAGTACTTGGAAATATTTGGGAGTGCTTGAAAATATTTGGAAGCACTTGAAAATATTTTAAAGTACTTGGAAATATTTGGAAGTACTTGGAACTTTTTGGAAGTACTTGGGAACATTTGGAAGTGCTTTAAAATATTTGGAAGTACTTGAAAATATTTGAAAGTACTTGGAAATATTTTGAAGTACTTGGGAATATTTGGAAGTATTAGGGAATATTTGGAAGTATTAGGGAATATTTGGAAGTAGTTGAAAATATTTTCAAGTGCTTGGAAATATTTCGAAGTACTTGGAAATATTTGTAAGTACAAGTGGAAGTAGGTGTACACCATATTAGGTCGCGGTTCACCCCTCGGTCTTAAGGTAAGATGATCATGGTAAAAATTGTAGCTTATAGTTTTATAATATCAACAAACATTTTGGAACCAGGAGGCATATTCTATGCCAGTTATCGTGGATATAGGTGTCTAGACTGACAAAGAATTATTTTTATTTTCTCTAAGTTAAAGATTTTTTTTTTAATCTATTTTGGAACCAGAAGGTATATTCCTAGGCATGTCATCTTGAGCTATCGTAGATATTAGTGTCCAGGCAAAAATCATCATTAAAGTTTAGGATTTTGTTTTTAGGCTCTGTGATATCAACTCCCCCATATAGTTAAGTAATTAAATTTGGAGAAAAAGAGTGAAAAAATAACATTAACCCTTTAACTGCGGGTATTTTTTGTAGAACCAAGAGCACTATACACAAAAGAAAACGTCGCTATTTGATATTAAAAATTAGCTTGTGTTTATATACCACACCCGCGTCTGGCTATAATTTTAGCATGTGGTTTATGAACCACACCCGCAGTTAAAGGGTTAAAATAATTGTAAAATTCATGAGAATTATTTAAATTGAATTAGAGTCCTTGATTTTGCTTGATTCACGATTTTTTAATTAAATATTTTTATCAATTTCTAAAAATTTTTTGGGACTTAACCATATATTGGAAAAGATTTTTTGGGTTAGGGCAAATGAAAAACAATACTTAAGAATCTATAGTGGTCTGAATAAAATTATAAAATTAGAAAAAAATTAACAAATTTTCTATTTCAATATGAATGGCCTAACACCAAAACTTCAGATCATCAGTTAAAAGTTAGATAATCAAAACCACAGCAAAAAAATGAAAAATTTAGCTTAAGTACACGACATTTCGGACCCTAATTCTTGTTTTTTTCGAGTTATTGAAAGATATGAAGCAAGAATTGATCAATGGAAAACATCCATTTTATGTATTGTGCAATCAAGTTAAGTGGCCTTAAAGAAAACTCTTACAAAATCCTGGCATTTTCTTCTCATTTTTTGGACTGATAACAGAAAGTAAGTCGAGATTTTATAGGATTGGTTTAAATTGATTTCAAGTGAAAGCCTGGATGCTTGCAATGTTAAACAGTAAATTAACGCTGAAATCGCGATTTAAGTATTTTGAATCTTTTGTAAATTTACTCCCAGTTCAGTTTTATAGGTTAAATGAACTAATAATAGTTTAAACTTATTTATACTTAAAGCTTTTAAAGATTGAAATTAACTGCCTAAATATTTCTCTCTAGAATGATGAAAGCGATGGCTCTCCATACGATACCAAAGACTTAGCATGGCTAGTTCTTAAATGAAAATCAAATCCTCTCCCATGATATGCTGTTGACTTATTTACAGTCGTCTCAGTCGCGTTTTTTCAATCTGTGTGCAATCATTTAGGAAGGTGTAAATGTAAGCACTGAAAATCTCTATCAAGCTAAAAATGCAAGGTTAAACTTTTTAAAAGATTAAATGACGCCTTGTTAGTTTATCCCGAGGAGTGATCCGCGATTGGAAGTAGGTGTACACCTCCTTGAAAGTATTTTGGAAGTACTTGGAAATATTTGAAATATTTGGAAGTACTTGGAAATATTTGAAAGTACTTGGGAATATTTGGAAGTACTTGGAAATATTTGGAAATACTTGGAATTACTTGGAAATATTTGGAAGTACTTGGAAATATTTGAAGTACAAGTGGAAGTAAGTGTACAGCATATTAGATCGCGGTTCACCCTCGGTTTATCCTGAAAAAGATCAATAATAAATTGCCATTGACTTTGAAATGAAAGGCCTTCAAAGTTTACCCGTTGACAATCCAACCCCTAAAAATTTAAATTTCAAAACTTTATTTTTGTATTTCTTAATAATTATTCTGTTATGATTTATCTAGTACTGATTTATAATATTTAAATGAGCGACATGTAAAAACAACCACAAAATATTTAATATACAGTTTACCCTGACTTGTACATACAGAGTGACAAAATCCTAAGATGGTGATGTCATCTAACTATAACTTCAGCCCTACTCTCATAACAAAGTTCAAATTACGATATATACCAACACATGCTGCTACTTGTGTTTTTAGTAGTTTATTAAAGTGGTAAAACATCCCCAAAGTTTGAGAACCTCTACACCACGATTAAGTTGACCTTCAGGATGTTTTTACTCGAGGCAAATTAGCCCTTATAGTTATAAAAAGAATCGAAAGTGTGCCTATATATTTCCTTGGATTTAATTAATCAATTTATTAATAAAACAATTAAATGAATTTAAGAAAACTTTATTAGGTGCATGTACTATATAATAAGAGAGCCAGCTCACGCTCTATTCCTTTCCTTCCCCCTTAACCCTAACTTACATTTTTCACTCCTCCGTCTATTTACTCCCTTTTTTTTACCCTCAGAGACTACAAGTTTTCTTACCCTCCCTCTCTATGAATATTGATCTATCGCTGGGCTTTTCTTTTGGGAGAAGGTATGGTAATATTGAAATATAGCCTTAGTCTGATATGGAAATAAATTGTCTTTGTTATATATTGTCCTTGGATATATATTGTTTATCTAATACAAGTTGCTAAGCTACTAAATTTTTCTTATATTTGAAAAATAATGTGAATCATATTTAGTCTATCAAAAAGAAAAATTATTTAAGGTAGTTGTTTTGCGACAATACTAGCAAAAAGTTAATGCTAGAGTATATAGAACAGACAATAAGGATTCATAATTCATAAGCCCAAAACTTTTTGCTGTTTATGTATCACTATTAGGCAATCCCATGCTCGTTTGACAAATCTGGCAACACTGTCCGAGATTGTATATATTTTATCATGAAATGTCAGATAAAGGAAGATTTATAAGACATAAACTTCTTAATAAGCGATTGAAAGGTGTTGCAACAATGGCTGAAGCGAAAAAACGTCGAAAAAGTACTAAAGTTAACCCACTTTTTAGGTTAAATAAATGCGTTGTTGCCAGTTTGTTTTTAGTGTAAAATTTTCACTATACATTTTTAATTATTTATTCATTATTATCTCAGAAAGTATGTTGTAACTATGAATCAAAATTTTCTTAAAAAATGTATTAGTTATTGTTTAATGTTGGTTTAGTTTTTTATAACATTGGTAAGAAGAGTTTCTTAATTATAATTAAATATGTATCTAAACTTTCCGATATCCCGTATAGTGCAATGTATAAGTCTGAAAAATCTCTATCTTTGGAATTTAAAATCTCCGGCACTATATATATTGTCCATAAATTTCGTTTTGCCACCAATCCATGCAGAAGTATTAAAATAATAATCTGTCTAAATTTCAAAAAAAAAATCCTAAGAAAACCCATATGATGAAACAACTACCTTAAATACATGGATTTTATTATTGAAAATATATTATGTTTATTAAACATTTTCAATAATTTGAAATGAGTAAATTGAGAAAAAAGTGAAAACTTTTTTGAAACCTGGTAGCATCTTTTATTTATACCTATCAGTGTCGTGCGGTCCATGGATGCTATGGACGCGGCCCCCTCCTAAAATTTCAAACATTTTCATAAATATCGACTTTAAATTTTCAAATTAATATCTCTTATTTCAAATATTTCTATAAAAAAACATTTTTTTGTTTTAAAAAGTTTGTATATCAATTCTCGAAATGAAATAAAATTGTTGCATAGTTTCAAGGGCCAATTAAAATAA
Source organism: Forficula auricularia (assembly GCA_024734495.1). Classification (NCBI taxonomy): domain Eukaryota; kingdom Metazoa; phylum Arthropoda; class Insecta; order Dermaptera; family Forficulidae; genus Forficula; species Forficula auricularia. The sequence continues at coordinate 101,757 of JALMQS010000373.1, forward strand.
ATGATTTTTCCAAAAAGGCCGCTGATAGAAGGTTTGAAGCCCCTGACTGGTATTTTTTCCAGTTCAAGCATGTCTGGTAGAATAAAAATTGTTCTCGCTGAGGAACTATTAAAATAGAATTAATACAAAAAAGGAATAAATAAATATGATTCGAGAATTTCTGGACTAATTCATTTCTAAGAACTCTCGATATATAATTAGTAGAGATTGTGGTGTTGGTGCAAGGTGAAACATCTTTAATAAAGATAAGAGTAAATAAATATTATGTTTAATATTGATTTACTATGAGTTAAGAATACTAGGTCACTTATTTCACATTAAAATTAAAAAATTAAAAGATATAAAATTTTTTTTTCTTTTTCAATATATATATTTCGATAGTTTTTAAGGAATTTGGTGTTGGTACTTGGTGAAACATTTTTTAAAATTATTGGATAAAAATATATATTTCGGGCTATCAACCCATCTTCAGGATCAGAAAGTAACTTTCTGTACTTCCTGAAGATGGGTTGATAGCCCGAAATATGTATATTGAAAAAGAAAAAAAATTTATATCTTTTAATTTTTTAATTTTAATGTGAAATAAGTGACCTAGTATCCTTAACTCATAGTAAATCAATATTAAATATAATATTTATTTACTCTTATCTTTACTCTCAATATATATGATCGGAAATAACTAAGAGTGCAATAGACAAGTCATAGCTTGCTTATAGCAATAGAATAAGTGAAATTTTGGAAGCCAGACGGCTTTCTCATTTTTTTTCAAATCGAACCTAGATCTAGATAGAAACGAATTGGATCTAGTGGTGACGCCATCCTTTTCTTTTCGGTTAGGCGACTTACGGCAGAAAATTTCGAGGGTGTGTAGTAAAAATGTCCATTAATTTGGGTAATAAATTAAATACTTTGGATTTGTGAAATTCAAACTACAATTAAAAATGGGCTAAAAAAGACTATATTTATTTCAAAGTCTATATTACATAGAAACACATGATTATACAGTAGAACAGTTATACTTTAAGGAACTGGAACTCTCTCCCAGCCTCCATCTTTCCCAGCACTTATAATCTTCAAACCTTCAAAACCGGAGTGCATAGACACCTACGTCTACACCCTCTCACTTAATCAACTTTCCCTTCTCTTCGGTAATGCAAGGGTCTTTCAAGATCCATAGGGGCTGCATCTTTACTGGTACACCCCTTTCTTGCATTCGATTGCATTGAAAAAAAATAAATAAAAAAATAATCATTAAAAAAGCCCTAATTTTCTATTCAGGGCCATCCATAAATTACACCGCACATTAAGGGGTGAGGAGACATCTCAGATTCACAAAATGTGACAGGGGGATCCGAGAATCTTAAAAATTGTGATGTCACAAAAGTAAAATTAAAAAAATAAACTTAAAATATACCAAATCCCTTTAGTTGAGCTTAATTTTAAAAAAGACTTCTACAATCATTAAATTTTCAGGTATAAAAGTGATAGTGTGACATCTCAATACATTAAAGAACCCCCCCCCACTCTCTTAATTTTTGCCCATTAGTAATTAATAATATCTCCTTTTAATTATGAGACAATTTTATTAGAAATAACACCTTTCTTCGATTTTTCTTTGAAAATATTTTTAATCTCCCACCCCTAAACTTAACATAGTGAGTCATTTTCATAGTATAGGGTTTTAAAGTAAAAAATTTAAGATTTTAGAAGATAATATTTTTATATTTTGTTTCAGAGGGATTCATCAGTTGAACCCGAGAACTAACGTGCTTTCCGGGCAGTCAGTCTGACCCTTGAGAAAAACTTTTCTCCGACCCGCAATATATAAGAAAAGCCAAAAAAAAATTGTTTTAATTTATTATATGATAAGGGGCCTTCCAAAAATTTAATGATTGTAGAAATTATTTAATTATAAATTATTTTAATTCAATATTAAATATAAGAGGGTGGCCAGGTGTATGGTAAAGTCATGTGGATGGCCACATCAGTTTATTTATTTATAATTTTAGTACAGAGGGAGGAATCTGCTATTTTGCTATTTTCTGGATTCCTATATATTAATAAATATGTTTATTGAATTAAGAATAATAAGCCAAAAGGTCCAGCTAGAATATTTCACTCTGCAAGATTAGAAGTAACGGTTCAATTGTGATAAGCCGCAGCCAAGTAGACGTCGACGAGTCTGACTCATTCGTTGGAGTGTCGTGGGCGCGCGTGCATCTTTTCCATTATATTTATTCATTTCGGTGTGTGTGTGTTTTTTTTTATCTTTTTTTCTACTTGAAAAGTGAATTTGCAAATGAGATAGCACTCAGGAGATCATTTAGGTGAGTTGTTTTATTAATAAATTAGAATTGTTTTTCAAGTAACTTTTGACGGTAATTAAATCGTGATAAAATTAAAAAAAAAAAAAAAAACTTTTTTTGTCTATTCCCTTAATTCTAAACTTATAGAGCATTTTTACCATTTCTTTTATCGAAGTCAATTAATTGGAATTTCATTTGTAAAATGATTTTTTTTTAATTGAAGGTATTTTTATCATTTTAATTCAGATTAACATGATCATTTTAAATCTTTTTTTTTTTTAATTTTCAAAAGTTTTTCCTTATACGTATAAAAATATTAAATATCATCTAGTGTTCCTATACTCTCAATAGGGACGTAATTCCATCTCCTATTAGGGGCCGACCATAAATTAGGTCAGACGAATTTCAAGATTTTTAGACCCTCTCCCCCTGTGTCACATTTTCATTGAGGCTCCCCTTGTATTGTGATGTCACACTATCACTTTTATACCCTATAATTTAGTAATAGTATAATTTATTTTTATAAATTAAACTCAACTAAAAGGATTTAATATATTTTAAGTTTAATTTTTTAAATTTTTAATTTGACTATTGTGACATCACAATTTTTAACATTCTCGGGCCCCATGTCACATTTTGTCACCAATCTGAGATACCCCCTCCCCCTGTATGACTATGGACGACCCCTTAGTTGACATTACGCCCATATCAATGTAAATCCATGAAAATAAATTATAGAATTTTATTTAAAATAACTTTTATTCCAATATTTTTCTAATTATTAATAAATACTTACTAAATTTTTATATGATATTTATTATAAAAAAAATCCTTCCTCCGAAAAACATTTCTGGGTGTGTATAGTTAAAATCGATTACTCTTAAAATTATACCTAATTATTTATACCCACGATAAATAAAGAGCTAAAAGTCGTGTAAGGCTCGTTCTGGGTCAAAATATTTACTATTTCGAATTCGGGGATTTGCTTAGATTTTGGGATTTTTATGATCAGAACTTCAAGTTCAAAAATGCAGAAAATTTTATTACTTGAATGATTTTCTTGAGATTTTAATGCGTTTTTATGATAAAATCCTAATAAACAAACACATTTCTTCTTCTTCGAGTGCCATACCCGAAACGGGTGTCGGCTCCTCTCCACATATACCTGTGCTGAGTGTGTTTAGTTGTTTTACACAGATATACGGGACCTACTTTTTAACGCCGGTTCCGAACGGCTAATTTGGAGAGGTTACTAGGCAATTATACTCTTGGTAGGTTGCCATTACTTTCCAAGAGGAGGCGACTGCAAATAACTATCTGACGAGACTCGGTCTCGAACCAGCGATCTTCGAGTCAGCGAGTCAGCACTCTACCCACTGACCCACAGTCGCCTCCACATTTAATATGAATTAATTAATTTATTAAAGAGAATCGCCTCTGGTCACCTAATAAAAACAAAAATTATTTATTTGCTTTAAAATATACTAATAATTCCTAACGATAGCTCTCTCTCTCTTCGCCGAACATCTGCAAAATTTGCAGAGAGCGTATTGAGTTTTGAAAAATTTTCACTTTTTCCTCCAATTTTTAAGTTATTTAGACAAACACGGATTGAATTTAAAAATCTATATTATTATTTTTTTAATGGTATCGAATGCAAGAAGAAATTTAGATTCATGTAGAATGTCTATTATATTTTTTATCTATGTAGGTTGTAGATATACCATGAATTTTTATTATTATCCGAAGACTTCTTACTTTTGGTCAGAACTTATTTGATCATTCTTTAGTGAAAATAAGCGTAAGCGCCAAATTTTAGCAATTTATAATATTCGTGAGTAGGACTTGAACTTAAGTCCCTGCCGTAGAGGACTTTACCATCCACCCCGGCCATCCCTTCCTCCATTATTTATTATGTAAACTTTTTCATTCAACTTTGGCAAGGGCTCTTATCTCAAAGTTTTTTTGAAATCATTTTTCCCAGCCTAAGGGATAGCTTCAATTTATCTAATTCTCTCGTCAACAGTTATGTCATAAAAGTAAACATCGAATTATTTTGGATAAAATTGTTAATTAAAACTTGAAAATAATTTTATACAAAGATTTTTATCATTATCATTACATATTTTTTTATATATGGTACACTAAGAAATTTTTTATTATTTATTCTTCTTCTGAAATTCTAGTTTAAGTTCCAAGAACACTTTCTAAATTTAACCAGGCTTCTATTGGCGAAAATTACGATAGGCGTGATATATAGAATAAATAATTACATATAAAATCACCCCCTTATATCTATAACAACCACATGGGACTTTAATTAACGATGAATAAAAAAAGTAAACCAACATACTATATTCTGATGGTCTTGTCACTAGCGGCTGCCACATTAGATAGTATTAGTACTCACTTGCTCTAGAATTGCTCTTTTTGCTTATTTCCAATTTCAAATATTTAATAGATTTTTTAATGATGAAAACTCGAGTCTATTTTAAACGAGTCGAGACACGCATGGACAAGTTGAGACATGTTTACGGATTAGTCTGCAATAAATGTTTTCTCGAATATTTCGAATTATTTATTTTCTCTGATGAAAAAATATCAAAATAAATATCGATTTATAAGATACATATTATTTTCATTTTATTTTACCTGAAAACATTTCCTGAGAGTACAAAATGCCAATCTTGAAAGGTTTTAGTTAATGAGCTGAAAATTGGTACTCAAATATCTTACAATGCATCAAATTTTAGATTTTTACCCGAAAACGGTTTCTGAGAGAACAAAATGCCAATCTTGAAAGGTTTTAGTTAATGAATTGAAAATGGTACGCAACTATGTATTTCGCATTACAATGCACCAAATTTTATCTTTTTATCTGAAAACTTTTCCTGAATATATATACATTTTTTGCCTGACTGTAATATTTTTCATGATTATTTTTTATATTTGATTGAAGAGTAAAAATATATAATTATAAAATGGACCGATGAAATAATAAAATTTCAATTAATAAACACATATTATTAGTAATGAAACTGTTGAAGCTTTTATTTTTGTGATTAATTTGATTAAAGTTTGAATTTTTATTTAAATCACACATAATTAATTATAATTATTTATTAAACAGGAACAAATATTACAATATAACTACGACTTTTCGATCGACTTATTCTGCGATCGTGAGTACTCATAATTGAGAACGATCGCAGAATAAGTCAATCGAAACGTCGTAGCTATATTGTATTATTTATTCGTGTTTAATAAATAATTATAATTAATTATGTGTGATTTAAATAAAAATTCAAACTTTAACAGATATTTAATAGCTATTCTTAGTTAAAAAATTTCCATTGAGAAAAGGAGAAATTCTCCCGAAATTTTTGGGTTTGATTAAACTTTCAAAGATTGTTTTATAAAAGATTTGTATTTATTTTAACAATCAATATTTTTTTTTAATATTATCAACAAAATTGGTAGAATAAGTATATTTTATCTCCCTGCCTAAAATATGGCCAATGTAAGCCAAAAGTTGGTCACCCCTGGTTTAGTTGTTTATCAAAGAAAAGTTTCAGTCAAAAGTTTATTTTTTCTACTATCTTAATAGTTTTCATTTATAATATTTTAATTAATACTTAATTATAATTTATAATCATTATTTGATTGTTTCTTCAAGCTGCTCGAATTCAAAGTATATTAGTGTTAAATCCTCTCTACTAGGTAGATATATATAGAAATTTAATTGAAAATTTGACCTTCTCTCTCTGCACTGCTTATCACGTGTTAATAATAGTTGTGGTGAGAATCAATCAAGCAAGCTCATTTCCGTATTGAAATTCATGAGAAGTCAAATGGTTTGACTAATCAGAAAAAAACTTTAAATCATCATGACCACCAAAAGATTTTTATTCAGCATTACATATTTATTTATTCATTTTTTTTACTTTTGCATGTGTAGGATAATTGACGTTTAGGTACTCTTGAAATTTTTTCTCTACCTCTTGGACTCAAGAACTAAATGCCCATTTAGCCAAATAAATAATTGAAATCTCATTTTATGATGTTTAGGTAATATTTAAGCTGCCTGGTTTTGAAAAATCAAAACCTATTTCTGTTTGAAATCTAATTTCTCATTTTATATTTTAATCAAATATTTGAAAAAACTTTTAATAACTAAAAAATGTACTTATTATTATATAAAACACTATATAGTTTTTATAAACCCTTTCTAAATTTCATAGGATTATTATTTTTGATATAATCTTGGAATATTTCACCTAATTAGAACATTGGTTTAATTTACTAATAGAACATTCAAATCAAAAACATTTATAAAGAGAAACAAAGAAGTTGTCCTCTGCTTGATGCAAATAAACATACACACATATATATCGAAATTATATATCTGTATATATATTATTTATTTGTTTGAGACTATAGTTTCGAAGACTTGGTCTTCATCATCAGTCTTTTTTTATTGAAGGAGACAATAAAAGAGTGGGTCTTCTGCTGGAATTATAAATTTCATTTATTTATAACGACCGTTATAAATAAATAAAATTTATAATTCCAGCAGAAGACACACTACTTTATTGTCTCCTTCAATATATAAAAATTCTGCTACTCTTGGCAAAAACTTTCAATTTAAGTCTTTTTTTTTTAATTATAAATATTATTCATGGAGTCAATACCGTATGGATATTGAAAATTTTCGATCTTTACTTAGGTAGGAGCCAGTTAAAATTAAAATCAACTTAAGGTCACGGGGGGTCAGATAGGCTAGGCGGTAGCGTGACAGCGAGCTAACCAGGGGACCCGGGTTCGAATCCGACTCGAGGCAACCAGCTAAAATCTGACCTCCGGGGTAGAGACAAATTTTCAAAAAAATATAACTAGTATCGTAATTAGGCTTATGGCTAGAAAGGCCGAAAAGCCAAAAAAAAAAAAAAAAACTTAAGGTCACATTCATATTTAAACACATGTATCCCTTTTTTTTGTAACAAAGAACAGATGGACAATGGAAGGGGGGGGGTTCCTTATTTCCCACTTTCTTTTACCTAAAACTGTTTGTTTTGACAAAAAACATTCTAAGCAAATTGCTATTTGATAACTCAATTTTTCCGTTCAAACAAAGGTCTGAAATTTTATTGAATGATTTCAAAATTTCTAACTATTCAATTGCGCTAATTAATTTTGGGTTTCTTTCTGTTTTTATTAATCTAAACCTGTGCTTTTCGGAAAAGAGTGATTGTTTGAATTTAAATGTTCAGCTAATGAGTTCTCTTTTATCTGATTTCTAAAATCTCTGCTACTCTCAGCAAAACAAAAACTTTTCAATCAAAAATATTTACTTTTTCATTTTCGTGAAAAAATCGATGCAATTTGAATGAAGATTTCAAATAAGGGAGAAACTAATGTGGAAGTCGTGTGGTGGCCACACCAGTTGATTATTTCTATCTTATGCCCCTTTTTTAAAAGATAATTTTGATGATAAATTTGAAATTCTACGTTAAATGGCCTTGGTTATGCTCACAGATTAGCTGATTGCAAGATCGTGCATTTACTTTTATTTATTTGTCAAGTTTTTTTTATATATATGTGTATAAAATATTAAAAATTTGATGTATCTACTATATATCAAATTTTTTTAATATATTAATCTTTTTTTTATTATTAGGATTTCATATAAAATGCGTTAGCGACCAAATAGCAAATATTATTTTAATTTGTTTGCCAATCGTTCAAAAGTTACGGAACCATTAGAAAAGTTGCTCTGCCGCGAAAATGGAGATTCTTTAATAGACCATCATTAATTATGTAAAACTTGGATTGAAGATTGGTAGAGTGAGAGTTGTTTGGCTTTTCAAACTTGTTTATTTGTTGTAATCCATTTTGTAAGTTCAAATATTTGCTGACTAGTTGTATACATACCCGAAACACTCTCAAAATCTAATTGAATTGATACCAACCAAGTTGATTTAAATCAAATAAATTGCACATTGACGATATTGGTTTTAATTAAAAGGAAATTCCATCTTGCTATACCAACTATGATTGGGATTATAATGTAAAAAAATAGCTAATGATCCACTTCTTTAAATACAAGTGTACACGTGTTAGACAATTCGATGTTTAAGAAAATACTACCTATCTAGAAAGAATTATGCTAGTTTAGAACATAAGAAAGTATTAAAAGCTGATGTATTAAAAAAAATATGCTAGAAAAGTCAGATTTGAGTCGAAGGTATGAAAATACAAATTTTGAAAGATGGTGTGCTACAGAATTTGAGAAAAATTTACAATATAAGCAGGGTTATAGTGGAGGGTGTACTGCGGTATACGGAATTCGGCATACACCCTGTGGTTTGATCTAAGCAAATAACGTATACCCTGTGCTAGGTTTTACGTTTTAATTACAATTTCATCATTTATTAAATTTATTTTATTCCCGGTTTAAGCTCTTATTTTTACGGTCCATATAGCTACGCCTTCTGCTAATCTTACGACTATAGTACTCTATGTAATTCATTATAGTAACAAAGAAAACTGGTCCTAGAGAAGATAAAATAATGCAGTAAATCAGCAAAAAATACTCGAGTGCTTCTGAGGTAAGATTAATCAACCAAATGAAAGATCATCTGGTTGTATTAAAAACACATCAATGCCAAAGTTGTGTTCACGATCTTAAGAAGCCAATGGAAGACATGAAATTACTTCTGTAAATAGAAAAAGAGTCGCGATCTATTTACACAATTGAAAGACCATAAAACAATACCACAGTCAAACTAACTCTTTGCTCAACTTGGAATTGGTTCTTTCGATTCCCTAATCTTTTGCGAACTTCATTTGATATACTCAAAGGTGTAAATAGAGTTCACTACAGTGTATGGGGAGAGAGGTGTTAAGAAGCTCTTGGGTGGTAATTTAAAATAAATAAGAAAAATACATAACGATGAAATGTATAGAACAGTTTTATTTTTATATTGATCATTATACCAAATAACATTATATTACTTTACGGCTTAGTTAAATAACTAGCTAACTGAACCAAACTAACTGGGGTTGCTTACTGATTCGATGAGAACATTTTTTCAAATAATATATACCTATTACCTATATGTATTAAATGAATAATATATCCTTGTGAGGTTAAAACAGTGAAAGTTTCTTGACAATAAAGTATCATGATTTCACGAGGTTCAATGTTTTAATGGGTGGAAAGAATGTAATGTACTATGTAGTTACTACAAAAAATGTTTTTCTTTTTAGCAACTGAACTAGAACTCCTATTTTGACAAATTTTATAAAAGGGAAATTTATTTGATGAATAATAATTACCTTTTTTGTGATAGGAGTGCTAAAAAATGTTAAACTAAGAAAGTTCAGCACCTAACTAGTTAAATACATCCCGGAAGAGAGGGGTAAATTATTTAAGTGTGGATTCAGAGCTTAAAGTACATGAGGAGCGCATTTTGAAAGATTGTAGATTGTAGTACACGAGAAAGAAGTACAAAAAGAGGTCCAATTTCTCAAAGTCAGAGAAATAAATATATTGATAAATGAGTTCGATATGCTTCCGATTTAACCACTGGAATGTTCATGTTTAAATATGGCGTTCCTCACAAAAATTAAGCTCTACTTCTCAAAATTAGTCGCTAAGTTAAATAGAAATTTTCATTAATCAAAATGAATAATATCACTATAGAGAAAAACGATTAAATCGTAATCTTGATTATTGATACTTATAACATGAGAGATCTTTACAAAAATGTGTATATACCTGGTATAATGTAACGAAAAAAGAAAAATACATTTTAATATTAAATCATAAAATTAATTAGAATTTAAAGGTTGGCTAGTCAGAAAAAAACAAAACACATTCAGATCATCAATCTGATCAGCAAAACCTCAAATGTAAATATTAATATTAAATAATTTAGAAAATTAAATTACTACCTACAGGTTAAAATATTTAATTGAATGTTTGCATGCGAAGAAAAAATTATTTTAATAAAAAGTTTCAAGACTCTGACAAAGAATTAATGAAAAATTCCTTAATGAAAAATATTTTTCCACTTTTGCTCGAAACTTTATTCACTACCCAGTAATATACTAAGTGCCTAACAATATTGCAGTTGAAAATATATTTATATCTATATAAGGTGTATATTTACTATAACATATATTCATTATATTTTGAATAATCCAATGTCTTTACGGAATTGCGCAAGCCTGGTCCGCACTTGGCCGTTTTATATCTCTTTTGATTGTTAAGGATGGGAGGGGGGTAATTTAAAAATTGGCTCGTCCAGGCAAATATAAAAATCTAGAAAATTAGTTATCCATATTTGAATTATGATAAATGTTAACGAAATTTGATAGGAAATAGCTACAACCGAGGGGTGAACCGCGACCTTGTACTTCCAAATATTTCCAAGTACTTCCAAATATTTCCAAGTACTTCCAAATATTCCCAAGCACTTCCAAGTATTTCCAAGTTCTTCCAAATATTCCCAAGTACTTCCAAATATTTCCGAGGACTTCCAAATATTTCCAAGTAGTTCCAAATATTTCCAAGTACTTCCAAAATACTTACAAAGAGGTGTACACCTACTTCCAATTGCGGATCATCCCTCGGCTACAGCTATTATAAAATACACTTAAATGTATGTAGAACCATACAAAATACTAATCCACAAAATTTTGTCTTTGTAATTTTATTTATATAAATAATAATTCATTTTTAGAATATAAAAAGTATGTATTATGTTACATAGGGAGGATGAGAATTTTAAAAAGGCTTAGGTGGGACATGGCACAAAAAAGGTTGTTTGTCATGGTGGATTACATTATTCTACATTATAAATAAAATAAATAAATCTTTATTAGTCGATCTGCTTAGAAGCGCAAATCCTCGGTGGCTAGATCAACAAAACATCAATACAAATTAACTACAGTAATTAATAAAAAATCAATACAATTCAAATATAAGAAATAAACAATTAACAAACAAGAAAAAATAATAGAAATATATACTTTTTAACAAATAACATGATCATAGATTTACATCAAAAGATAAAAACGTAATTTAAATAATTCCGCGCAAAAACCTGAAACCAGGAGCAAACGACGCATTAGCCATCCCAACATTTGCCATAAGTCGTAGTTATATTGAGTTATTTGTTCGTGATCAATAAATAATTATAATTAATTAAGTGTAATTTAAATAAAAATCCAAATTTTATTAAAAGGAAATTGGGAAAAATGTAATTATAATTTTTTATTGACACAACTACCTGTGAATAATTATTTGAATTAACAAAAAACCTGTCAAATTAGAGTTATCAGAGGACGAGATCGAATTGTCAACCAACAAACCTCCTAACCCGTGAATTTAATCTAAATCGTTAGAGTATACCCAACCCCTGAAATGACTCTAAAGGTTCGCTAAAAAGAATATAATAATTTATTTTTGGAATTAGAATCAATGGCTTGAAGTCAGAGGTCTGTTCAAACTCTTTTCAACCATTTAAAATTTTGAGAGAAAACAAAACAAAAAAAAATATATTAGAAAATGTTTTTTTGATTTTCCACGTAATTACATTTAAAGGAGACAATAAAAGTGTGTGTCTTCTGCTGGAAAATAATTTTTTTAATTTATTTATAACAAGACTATAGTTTCGAAGGCAAAGCCTTCTTCATCATATAATTAAAATTAAATCATCGGAATTGATGTATGAAAAAACCACTTTCACACATCAATTCATGTGAATCAATTGTAATAGACTGATGAAGAGGCCAAAGTCCTCGAAATTATAATCTCGTTATAAATAAATTAAAAAAATTATTTTCCAGCAGAAGACACACTCTTTTATTGTCATCATCTGGCGGTCTAGTTTGTATGTTACACTCAGATTATTTTTCCTGAACAATGTCCCAATTTTATCGGTCTTATCTTTGTATGGTATAGTAACATAACCCACCCATCCACCATCATCATCAGAATTTTTAGATTTTTTTCAAATTAAGTGAGTTTTGTTGATCTTCCCAGGAGGGAATCCATTAGCAGTTTTCAAACTGTGTGTTGGGGAATGACTAAATAGTGAGAAACTGAATTATTTTTACCAATAGAACAGAATGATATATCAACCCAGTAACCCTAATAGTAAAACACTGTTTTAGAGCGTGCCTTCTAATCAAGCTAGCGCGGATTCAAGCCCAACTCGCTGCAAATATTTGACTGGCTATAATTTGATCCCTTCAGCGGAAGGCAATGGGAAACTACCCATGGGAAAAATTTCTCCAGGAAAATTACACTGGAAAGGATACTCTCCACAGTAATCGTCGACACTCGGAAACAATTATTGCACTTGAAGAAGAATCTTTTATCACCCTCTTCTCTCTTTCTTTCTAACATGCTGAATTAATCTGATCGATAGGAATACCTACCTCCATTCTAAGTACTCCTACCTTAAAAAATAACCAATTCCATTCAATTGTCTAATTTCTTCTTCTGTCCTTATTCAGATTGTATTTTATTTAGCTTTCGAATTTAGACTGAACAATCTTTTAATTCGATTCCGGATAATGAAACAATACTTCCACTGACTTAACCAACCTTTATTTCCACTGCTTTCTAATTAGCATTTAAAATGTCTTATCAATTTCTTATTTCTTTATCAGAATCTTTCTTCTTTGAATGCAAATTTTCTCATTGCTGAGTCGAATTTCTTTAATTATTATTTTGAATTGTTATTCTACTCACTCAAAGCAAAATATGCTTAATACATTATACTTCTTAATTAATGTTTTTTTCTGTTTTTGTTTCAGGTAAGGAAGATTCTTTTAATTAAAAAATTTCATCACATTTTCTTCTTTTTGTAAGTACCTTCATAATATGTTTACTCAACATATTTTTTTATATGTTTCAAACTAATTAATGCCTATAATAATCTATAATTTGTCAACTTCAAGTTCAAATTTATCACTTTCAAAGTGAGAATATGGATAGAAATAAGAATAAAATAAAGAAAATTTTGAAAAATTTAAGAACATTTTTAAAATTTAAAATATAAAAAAAATGGTAGGTAGGTTTCACAAAAATAAAAGACAAGATGCTTATTTAGCTATTTATATATGCTATTATAATGTATTATTTTGCTTTTTATTATTAATATTGTTATGATGTATTATGTTTGATAAATATTGTACTATATTAGGCGCTGAAATAAAATAAAGTAAATAAATAAATATTTCGGGGTATGAGCCCATTTTCAGGAGTTCACAGAGAAAGTTTCTTGAAAATGTTGGTTATTCGCCGTTAGAAGGCGTTCCAGTTCCGTTGTAGACAATAAATGATAAGGGGTTGAATTATTAATTCTATTATAAGTATCCTAATTTAAGGGAGAATGATGTGGGTTCTTGGTGAAACATTTTAAATAAAGTAAAGACAATTTTAAAAAGTTTCTTAAATTGTCTTTAATTTATTTAAAAAGTTTCACCAAGAACCTACACCATTCTCCCTTAAAGAAATTAGGATACATATCTTCTTCTTTAAGTGCCATATCAGGTCTCCCTGACGTTTTGGCTCCTCTCCACATATAGCTGTGCTGAGAGTGTTTAACTGTTTTTACACAGATATACGGGACCTACTTTTTAACGCCGGTTCCGAACGGCTAGTTTGGAGAGGTTACTAGGCAATTATACTCTTGGTAGGTTGCCATTGCTTTCCAAGAGGAGACGACTGCAAATATCTGCCGAGACTCGGTCTCGAACCAGCGTATTTCAGGCCAGCGGCCCGACACTCTAACCACTGACCCACAGTCGCCTCTAGGATACATATAATAGAATAAATAATTCAACCCCTTAACATTTATTGTCTACAACGGAACTGGAACGCTCACTAATGGTGAATAACCAACATTTTCAAGAAACGTTCATCGAGTTCCCACATACATGATTAAAAATGAATAAATTAATATTTGACATTACACCTCTTTTACTTTTTATATAAAATAAATTATTGTTTTAATTTAAATGATTAAAAAGATGCGTTTATAAATTCTACTCTCAGTCGATATTTCAGTAGTTTTTATAATATTTATTTTAAAGTAAATTGCTCATATAAAAAAAACCACATCGTTTTATTATTTTGTATTTAAAAATTAACCGCGCAAGATAAGATTTTATTCTCTCCACCTTTTTAATGTTCTACACTCATAAAATGTTTAATCCCAACAATTATGCGATTACGCTTAAGCTCTATCTAACACTTTTTAATTTCCTGGTTAAATATCTTGCGCGCAACACTTGATCTTTTAGTCTTTAAGAGAAAGAGAAAACAGTTTTGACTTCACTACACTGGAATATTTATTTTTATTTTATTTTTTAATTAAGCCGCACAGTTCTATATTTAATTGAAAACAATATTTATAGTTTGGATTATTTGAATTCAGATTAGTAATTGAAACACGACTTTTGCTCGGCGGCACTTGAATTGCTTAGCTAAGTCCTCTCCCTTATTCTTGAGAAATTTGAAGACACGTACTCTGTATGAAGCCTAACAAAGAGAAAGGAGAAAGGGGAAGAGAAGAGAAAGGAAAATCGACCACAATATTAAGAGTTTTCCAGTCTCGCTTTCATTTACAACCCTCCTCGACTTGGCTTAAGACTCATATACAACATGATCCGATTATCTAATCAAAAGTAAGGCTTCTTCTTCCACTTAACCAAAATCCCTAATCAGAGCCTCTTTCTACCATTTAGAATAACTTTTGCCAAATCTTAATGCTTCCTTCAAGGGTTGTTAAAGATGGATATCGGATATCGATTTGTTATATTATAATTTTGACTTTAGATAAATAATATAAAATGATTCACGTGAAATAATTAATTATTAAATTTGTTAACAATCAATTAAAATGTTTTAATTACTCCTATAAATTTGTTATCAATACTTCCATAAGTTATGAGGCCACGCCAGGCTTTCAAATAAACTAGAACTTTAGCAATCAGCCCATGGGTAATCGAACTACATTTTTGTAGAAATATAACAGAAAAGAGGGATGTATTGTACAAATAATGTAGGATACGCCCAGGGCAATTATCTCAGAGGCGGGAGAAGTATCGAGTTCACGCTTTTTTTATGACTTTCAGAACAAAGCTTATTTATCCACTGCGATTTTAATACATTTAGTTTAATAACCGAGGGGTGAACTGCGATTGGAATTAGATGTACACCGTCTTTGGAATTATTTGGAATTCATTAGATAATCTATTGTCATCTATTCTCTTCTACCTGGATATGAAAGTGGAAGTGGAAGTAGGTGTACAAGATTTTAAGTCGCGGTTCACCCCTCGAATATACCTATGTATTTTTAAAGTGTAAATTGGCGTCACAATTAAATTATTGGCGAAAAATGTTGCACTAACCGGGGCTTGAACTCATGCTTCCTGTTGCGTGAGAAGAGAGGCCATATTTACGGCCAACTGTAGAGTTAACTCAAAAATTTCAAATTTTTTCTGTTTTTGTTTTCGAAATGTCTAAAACGAAGAGAATAATATCACTGCTCAACAAAAATTAATTAAAAATTTGTATCCGTAAACCTAACAATGGATTCCAATATAGTTTTATACCCCAATTAACATGCTATTTTCCGATTTTTTACAACAGGCCAGAGTTTTGAAATATTATCGTTCAAAACGACGTAAAAGACCACTTCGACCTATTTTAGAGTCTCATTAGATATTAAATAGCAATATTTTAAATCAAAATATTTTGTTGACCTACTTGATAGAAAACAGCTTTTTGATTTTCAAATTACTACTTGTTTGTAACTCAATTAGAACTCGAGTTACAACTAAAAAACTAAGACTATATGTTTTTATCTATGTTTATTATCCTTTATAATCACGTAGTTTTAGTCTTTTAGTTATAATTCGAGTTATAATTGAGCTAAACACAAGTCGTAATTTGAAAATTAAAGATGAAGCTGTTTTTTATTACTTCAACAAAATATTGTGATTTCATAAATTCCTGTTTAATATCTAATGTGGGATTCGAAAATAGGCCAAAATGACCTTTTTCGCCATTTTGGCCAATAATATCTCCAAAACAAGAGCTAATCGGTAATTCTTATGGTGATTTTTTAAGAATTATTATTATTTTCGGAAAAATCTTAAGATTATCTTCTACTGAATACGAGTTGTTATGGATAATTTATATTACTTATATGGTATATCAGAAGGTTTATTTCATCACTTTTGGAATTTCACCCAACTACCAAAAACAAACCGGGCCAATGGCTGTCCTTCTAGACGAAACTAATCTGAAGCATGGAAAAGTAAAAACTATAACCAAGAATTTAATCTTCATCATTAAAAAATTTCTCGCTCAATTAAAAGATATACGGAAACCCGAGGGTAGAACCACGACCTAATTTGGTGTACACCTACTTCCACTTCCACTTTTATTTCCAAATACTTACAAAAAATTCCAATACGTCCAAATATTTCCAAATATTTCCATGAAATTCCAAGTAGAAGACAATAAATGAGCGTGTCTTCTGCTGGAAAAATAAATTTTTAATTTATTTATAACGATTATAACGATAATTCGAGGCGATTTCTAGCAGAAGACACTCTTTTATTGTCCCTTTCAATTTATAAAAATTCTGCCACTCTCGGCAAAAAGAAACTTTCAATTTAAATTCCAAGAAATTCCAAATATTTCCAAGTAATTCAAAAAATTTCCAAGTAATTCCAGTAATTCCAAAATAATTCCACATAATTTCAAAGAGGTATACACTTAATTCCAATCGCGGTTCACCATAGATAGATCTCTGTTTAAGTAAAATCTTTTCTACACATTTCTACTTTGTTTTTTTTTATCATCAAGATTATATGTCTAGAAGTAAAAAATTGTGTTTTTAAAATTTGAATAGTTTTACCTACTATATGTATAGAGAAAAATATTGATATGCAAATGAAAGCTGACCTGTATAACAATTTTGAATAGGTTTTTTAAAAATATTCATATTGAATGTGAAGTAATTTGAGACATCTATTTCAAAATAAATCATTTGATAACAATAACTCTAATTAGGTTCATAGCAACGAATGGATCCTATTATCATAAATAATATATTTATAAAATTGAAATTGGAAATATAATTCTATTTTGATAGAAAATCTCAAAAATAATATTTGAAATTTATTCGTTGATACACTCATTTAAATGTATTGTTATGGCTGGCAGCCATGAAAATGAACTTCAATATCAATTAACACTATTAAAATATAGCGACCGAATTCAATCTAAAATTATTAAATTAATTTTCTCTTTGATAATATTATATGTTTTTGCCAAAAGCATAAATCGAACCACAACTTTTAACCTAGTCAAATTGAACTAATTTCTTCTTTTTTTTTGCTTTTGTGTTAGAAATGTTTGAAACTTCTGTGATTGTCTGTGGATCTGGATACCTATCACAGCTCAAAAACAAAAGCTTGTAGACAGAAAGTTCTGAAGTCAATTTTGTATTTTCAAAATGAAGAATTTATTAGATTTTGGGATTTCTATATTAGGAGTTGCCGAAACTATGAAAAATCAACTGGTGTGTTTACCACACGACTTTCACATTTTCATTTATTTGAAGGCATCACGACACTACTAATTTACTCCTTCATTTCGTTTTTTACTCAAAAACGGCTCTAACGATTTTTTTAAAAATTAATGTATTTATCAAGGGTCATGAGTTAATAGTTGTGTAAAAATTAAAAAGAAGGGGTTGTAAATTAGGGATGTCGTAAAATAAATATTTTAATCGTTCATTCTCGTCTTCGGAAAGTCGCAGGGCCTTGTAATTTGAAACTTAAGCTATCTAGAGGCTACAAGAAGTATAACAAGATTTTGGCTAAAATAGAAAAACAGGAAGTTGATGTTTACGTACGTAACAATTTACCCCCTGCGTTTCGCAACCATAAGTCTGAGAGATACGAAATTTGAAACTTAAGCTTGAAATAGGCTAAAAGGAGTACATCAAGCTTTTGGTTTAAATCAAAAGACCGGAAGTGGAAATTTACATAAAAAAAATTTCGTTTTTTTTTATTTTCTCAAAAACGGCTCCAACGATTTTTTTAAAAATTAGTCTATTTATCAAGTGTCAAGACATCCTATAGAATATAAATGTGAAAGTAAAAAAAATCGAATTTTTAAATAAGGACCTTATAGATTGTTGTAACTATATTAACTGAAATTTGGCCTAAACCTCTTTATTATTAAACTAAAATTCCACTTTATAGTTCTAACTGTTGCCTGAAGAATAATTTCCAAAATTTGTGGTAAGCGTACTGAGTTTTTACTTTTCACTTTTCTCTTCTATTTCTTTTGTTTATAATTTAATCTTAATGGGGTTCGTGACTGTTTATCATTTTTATAAGAAAATTCTCAAATTTTTTCTATCGAATCATTGATGTATTAAATATTTATTCCCGAAATTTCAAGTTGATCGTCTGTCCCATTACCGAAAAATAAATTATTGAAAATTGTCCTTTTAACATGGAAGTAAATGGACCGCGTTTTAAAAGGGCTATCTATAACTTCTATACAAATTATACCATTTTCAACAAATTTATACAGATCAATAATTCAACATTTATGAATCGAATGATCCATTTTTCAATAGATTTGACTGTCTAGTTAATTAGTTATTCATAAATGTAAAAATAAAAAGTTATTTGTAGCCAACAGAAAATAACAAAAGCACTTGTATAGAATTCTAACTCTAAGTCTTGAAACTGTTTTTGTGTTAAATATATATTTTTATAATGAGAAAAAATTTATCTCAATATTATTTTTATTAATATTATCAAAACAAAGATTTTTATTAATAATTAACCTCATTATTAACAATTTTTTTTTATTAAAAATTTAGCAGGCAGAAGTTGTCACTCTGAAGAAATACAAAAGATTTTTTCGTAGATCAACCAGATAGATAAGCTGTCCCCAAAGTCCTTAAGAAAGGCCATCTTTTTGTCTTCTCAATATTATTTTAGAACAACGTTTCTTAAACTTTTTTCATTCTCGAACTCATTTTTGACTGAGAAATTTTTCGCGACCTCATATTTTATAGATATATAGGTATGGTATAAATAATATGAACCATCATTTTTACAAGCAAATAATAAAGCAAATTTTTAAAAACATACTTATTATAATAATTGTATTATTTATTAAAACTACATAATTACAATTACTAAATCTAAATAATAATGCAATTTATCTACTTGTTTCTTATTAAATAAATAATAAAACAGGACTTGAACATCTTAACCATTTTTCAAATTTGATATATATTTTTATTTTATAATCGCCATTGATGAGAAGGAGGCTTCACATAAATATATATATATATAATACAAAATAATAATCTCCCAAATTATTGGAAATTCAATGACAGAAATACCTCGAATTCACTAAACTTTAATTTTTGTCAGCTGCGCGTTAACATTTTTTCATTGATCATAATTTCTTTGACATTATTGCCCTATGTTTCACTATATCAAAATTCAGTTACGCGACCCAAAATGGGGTGGCAATCCATAGTTTAAGAAGCACTGTTATAAAAAATCCTTGGGTGTTAATAAAAATATTCCATAACACTGCGGATTTAGTAGTCGACCATCTCTCTTGATTTTCTATAGAAATTTAAACGCTACTATTATTAGTATTTGTCGTTAATGTTCTTAATACTAATAAAAAAGTTTATACCTACATAGAGGTATATATAGAATTTATCATCCTGAAGAATCTTTAGATCATGCAATTTGTATAGAATTGTTCACCTCATTTCCTTTTCTAATCTGAAACAATAGAAAAATTAAATTAATTTCTTTCTTCTCCTTCATAGCTCAATCCGAAAGATACATTCACTTCAACACTCACCACCTAAACCTCAACTAGAATTAATGACCTCTGAAAGAATTATTACAATTTTTCAATTTTACTATAATTGAAGTATTAATTATTTCGTGTCAAAGGGATTATATGTTTACCTATATATGCGGGATTCCACACCAAATCGGAAGGTTTAAAAAATTTAATTTTTCATTTGCTTCATTTGTTGACATTTTTTAGTACCCATCAAAAAACTCTTCCTGGTAAATTTTGAAATTTTTTTGATCACTGGCAAAAAGTTATCGAATTTCGGTTTTTTGCTCATAACTTCTCAAAAAATCGTAAATTCAATTATTTCTTTAATTTTTGTTTTTTTTTACATACATTTTAGAAAAAAATTATTTAAATGCAATTTTTGAGTTTGAAAATTTTAATCTTGATTTTTAAACTGTATATACCGTGCTAATCTTCGATTTTGTTGATAATTTGTTAATTTAAACTTCTATTCATTGTACAAATTTTAAGACTGGTTTGATAGTAGTCCTATGATAATTACTATAAAAACAAAAATTTCAAAAAAAAAAAAATCAAATTGGACCATTTTTGAAGAAGTTATGCGCAATAAACCGAAATTCGACATCTTTTAAACCGGTGATCAAACAAATTTCAAAATTTACCAGGAAGAGTTTTTTGATGGGTACTAAAAAATATCAAAAAATGAAGTTAATCAAAAATTAAAATTTTTCAAACCCTCCGATTTGGCGTGGAATGCCTCATATGTACTAGTGAGTTTACAAATTTTAATCCAATGGATCCTCTTGTTGTGAAAAGATTAGCTAGTACCGTGGGTACCATTGCCTGGGGGATGTCCGAATGTTCACTTTTCACACTTTATTCGAAGACTCTTTCCATTGTCCCTTATAAAATTAGTAAAATTGATACATCACTTAAATAAATTAAAATGTTTCACCTAGAACTGACACCTAACTCCATAAAATTAATGTTAATTCTTATTTTATAATCAAATGCGTTTTATATTGCAACTATTCAGAAATTAAAATTCCAATCACCCATATTAAGTGAATAATAATAATAAATTTTATTGAACCAATTATTTTACATGCATTAGCGTATACATTTTATTTGAGCTTCGACTTCGGAGATTACATCCCCACCTTCGACTGTTCTTGATCTTCTCGTGCTTGCGATAATGTTTTTAGTCCGTGTTTTTAGTAAGAGGAAATAAAAAACCTCTTTGCCGTTATTTATAAAAGAAGAGGAGAGAATCAGAGGAAAATGATGATGCTATTATGGAAGATGAGCGTTAGGTCCTGTAGAGTTCAGTATTAGGGGTTTAGACTAGTTTGGGTCTTTTGCATATTAAGTGAATCAATTTAAAATAATAAATATTAAAATCTAGTGAAATCACGTGTGGGATATAATTAGGTGATAATAATAATTCAAGCTCTCAGATTACATAAATAATTACAAACCTCTTGCTAGCAGTTTTCTTATGCTTGAAGACTAGAAGTTAGGGCATGCAGATAGGTAGTTTTTATGCTATAATTCATGTAATTAATGTCGCTTAGTTCCATGGTCTGTAGCATGGAAACAGTAAATAATATACTTTAGTTGTAACTGCACAAATGGTTCATTTTTATGATCTTGTGTTGAGATGCTAACATTTTTAAAAAATCTCACCCTCCTCTATTACCTTTCGATATATTTAATCGGTACTTTCGGCGAACTTCGCTCCCCCGGCAGTCGGGCTATTAAATTTGCTCAGAAAGGGACCGTCCATAAATTATGGCGCACGAATTTCAAGATTTTTAGACACTCTTGTGTCACATTTTGATTGAGCCCCGTCTATATTGTGACGTCACACTACCACTTTTATATTCTATAATTTAATAAGAAAATTTTTATTTTACCAAATTTTTTAGGTTGGAATAATAATAAACTGAAATCTAAAAAATAAATTTAAAAATTTTGTAAATTTTTTAATTTGACTTTTGTGACATCACATTTTTAATATCCCCGGGTCCTCCTGACACATTTTGTCACAAATCTGAAATGCCACTGGCCCCTTACTGTGTGAAGTAATTTATGGACAGCCCCAAATTTGCATTTCTTTTTTTGCACTTACTTATTCTTATTTAAAAATGTCTGAAACGTGGAGGAAAATAATTCAAGGTACATTTTTTTCTACACAAAAGAGCTAAAGGGTTAATTTTGTTAAGGGAAAATGGTGTGTGTTCTTCATGAAACATTTTAAGTAAAGTAAAGAAAATATTGAAAAATTTAAGAAACTTTTTAAACTTTAAAATACTAGGTAGGTTTCACAAAAATAAAAGATGAGATGCTTGTTTAGCACGACTCTATGTAAGTATATTTCGGGGTATAAGACAATCTTCAGGAGTTCACAGAGGAAACTGAATACAAAAATGATTGTATTCAGTTTCCTGTGAACTCGATGGGCTTATACCCCGAAATATACTTATATAGAGTCGTGCTAAACAAACATCTCATCTTTTATTTTTGTGAAACCTACCTAGTATTTTATATTTTAAATTTTTCAAAATTTTCTTTACTCTACTAAAGAGTTAAGACATTTTATGATGTTTCACAGTAAGAAAATCAATTTTTAAAAATTCAATATATTTTTTTTCTGTCTGTTTTGTTCTGATAATCTCGATATATCTCTCTCAAGGACGGAAGATTGTAGAATATTTGTTCTGATCCTCAAAAGTTTGTATTTGCCAGAGAGTATAAGGGGTTGTAAAGAAAAGTGAAACTTTACGCAATACGCACATCAGAAACTGTAGGTTAGTGTATATGTAGACAGTCAGAAATCAGTCTTTTTACCACCAACAGCTAGTTGGTATTACAAAAAAATATTATAGGTGACTAAAGTTGATGTTCTTTTTAATTAGCCCCTATCAACAGGGGGCGGGGGTTGTTTTGCCATTTGTAGCCCCATCACTTGTTAGGAAATAACCTGATGGAGCTGATTAGTGTTTGTGACCCGGAGTGGGGGGTCTCACGTCTCGTTGGTGTGTCGAGTGTGCCACTGCTAGCGAAGGGGATGTTTCGCTCAGGGCTGTCGTCACGCGCCTCTTCTTTTTCCGGTGCCGGCTGTTTTACATGCGCCGGCTCTCGCCAATTTTCCCCGAGGCGGCGTATCAGTTGTGATGACGATGGCGAAGGGATGCGATGATACGGGGGTTGCAGGGCGGAACTCATCATCGCGACATCAGGCTCGGCGCGTGGTCTGAATGGCAGGGCACCCCATGCCCCAAATTGCCTCTCGTTCTCGCTTGGCGTACATGCCTACCGATCTACTAGTGGTTTCCTGCCCCTGCCTCCGAGATAGACCACCGCCCTTCATCCAATGGAACTTGTTCTTTTTTTCTATACTCACCCTATCCATCCACTCTATTTTAAAAATACATTCTTTCTTTAGCGTAACAAATATTACTATCAACCCCTCGTCTTCAATAACACCCATTAATTAGAATTCGATAAATTCAACACAATTTTTTTTAATCAAAGGTATTTATATTCGTTACAATAATTCTTTAACTTAATCAATCCATGTTTTGCCTATTAGTATGCTTAATTAAATATTAGTACCTGGAGGCACCGAGCGATGCTGGGTTACCCCTGACCCCCCCACCCCTTCCCAAAACCATACACCTCGCCCCCAAAACTGCACCCCCACCCCACACCGCCCCTCCCACCCCCGGACCCGCCACAACTGCACCCCACCTCCTGCACCCCCCACATCCATCCCCCACCCCGACCCAGTTTTTGCATTTCTATCTTTCTAATGGTCCACATATTATGCTGTATATTTGTTTACTCGTACACCAATTTGCCCACATTCGTTCATATTGATAAACATTATAAAAAATACATAAGAAAATAATAATAAAAAAATAATCGTATAGGATCTGAAATAAAAACATAAAATTAAAAAAAATGTGTGCGTCTCGGGACGTGCGACAGAAGTGATAACTTTCACCAACCAAGTATTTTTTAGGAAGACAATTGCAAGGATAATTGCCCGGAGAAAAGAGAATTGAATATTTAATTTTAATTAGAAGAGTGGGGGGGGGGGGCAAAGGAATAATTATTAATATATTTAATGTTTCTGGATTTAAAATTAATTGTTGTCTTTCTTTCAGCTTAATTCAATTATACATATTTCAAATTTGCCGCGCCGCAATATATCTAATAAATTATATTTATTAAATACATAGCTATATATAATATATTCAATTATTTCCACACTTATAATAAAGTCTAATTCAAAAATATTCATTTTAGTAAAAGTAAAAAGCAAGGGTTTTTAAAATAGTTCTTTGGTCCAATGGTAGAGTGTCTGCCTCAGATGCAAGAGGTCTCAGGTTCTAATATGACATCCGCCGAATCATTTTTTTTATTGAGATTTTCATCTATCAATAATTACTTTAATTAAGAAAAATCAATTAAGATGAATTTTGATGAGGTCCAGACCTAGCCAGAGCGTTTTCATCCTCAAAACTTGTTAATAGATTTTGTTTCATCACAATCGGTAGGGCCTTTTTCAAAATAGCAACCAAGATACAAATATATAAATAAATAAATATATATATATATAAATAAATAAATAAATAAGTGGATATTGATGAGGCAGTCAAAAAAGAAGAAGATAATTTACACTATCTTTTTTATTCATAAAACCGACGTTTCGGAGGCTATTCCCTCCTTCTTCAGGGTTTTGAAAAGTCAGTGAAGGAAATCAATACGGCATTCCCCTCTGTCTCCTCTTTCAGTGGCAGTAACAATAATATATTAATATATTGTTACTGCCACTGAAGAGAGACAGAGAGAATGCTGTATTGAATTTCACTCACTGACTTTTCAAAACCCTGAAGAAGGAGGAATAGTCTCCGAAACGTCGGTTTTATGAGTAAAAAGATAGTGTAAATTATCTTCTTCTTTTTGGACTGCCTCATCAATATCCACTTAATTCACTTATCAGTCCGTCTCCAAAAATTACTCCAATCTTATAAATAAATAAATATATATATAAATAAATAAATATATAAATAAATAAATAAATAAATATACAATTTTTGCTCGTTTAATAAGAGTAGATTTAAAGCAATTTTTCGAGGATGTTTTATTCATTTTCTTTTCTTTTTTTTTATTGGCCTTCATGAACTCAAGTCCATTTTAGATATCAGTAGTGTGTTTGTATGGGTGGGAAAGTGTAGGTAAATTGGTTTAGGTGTAGGATTATATCTGGTCAAATATTTGGAGCGAACCGTGCTTGAACCTGAGCTACCTTCATTCAATGGCACTCTCTAACCATTCTACCAAACTGACCCCCTATTATTTTGAAATGGTTATTATTTTTTCACTCGAAACATAACACAAGTCACATCAAAAAAAATTGTCATATAAGGACGTTTCGGGTACTTATATTATGTATTTTACTTAGGGAAAGTGGTCTAGGTTTTAGGTGAAACATGATATTAATTAATAAAGTAAAGGGAGTGTAGTTTCACTAATTAATGAAATAAAACTCAAAGAGTTTGTTTATACAGACTCAATATATTTCAGATTATTTGGTAAAAACTTTTTTTTTCTGTAAACTACTGATAATGACCTAATAATCCAAAATATATTGAGTCTGTATAAACCTCTTTTGAGTTTTATTTCATTCATTGTGAAACTACACTCCCTTTATTTGATTAATTAACTTATATTATGTGTCATCATCAGCCTAAAAATTCTTTATTTAAAAAAAGATATACAATAAGTTAACAACTCATTTCGAAATTCTTTATTTTGAATATTAAAAAGTATATGAATTTAATTGAATTAATTAAATTATTTATTTGTTTATTTTTGATGCTCTGTGGCAATTCAACTCATAGAGAAGAAAACTAAAAGTTACATAATATAAAAATGACATATTTAGAATACATCATATAGATAGAAAAATATAGCTATATACAGGTTTTTCATTCTTCAGATATTCAAAATATAACCAAAGGCCAGCTCCATCGACCCCATCAATCACACTACAACTAGCAGGCGTGGTTTGTGATGAAGATGTATTAAAATGAAGTGGTAGTGAATTTCACAAACCAGGCCACAAAAGAGCTGCTAGTCAGTTCAGACCGGTACACATATATAAGTGTCCAAAACGTTACTATTTGACAATAACTTTTTTTAAGTAATCTTTGTTATGTTTCAACCAAAAGAAAAAAGAAAACAATCATTAAAAAATTCCTTAAAATAACTTTGAAAGAATTCTCAAATCCAATCTTAAGAAGTTAAATATTATATTGAGAAATAGTTTGTAGATTGTTTTTCGTATTAAATAAATACAATTCTTTTATAAAATCTTAAAACATTAATTAAAATCCAAACGTTTTGGGAGAAAGACCCATCATATGTATTTATACCAGTGGTCTTCAACCTTTCTTGATCTCATACTCGAAAAATAAATAGCGTGTGCCCCCAACTAATTAATCACATATTTATTGTGATAAGTCTCGTAGCCGTTGCCAGGAAATAATGAAAGTAGTTTTGAAATAGTAGTAGGAAAAAGTGCACATCGGGAGACCTGGAAGGAGAAGAGCACCTCCCCGAAGGAAGACATTTTTTAAAATTGCAATATGATATAGTAAGCAGGTTACTGAAAAAATTGTTACGTGAATTGAAATCCTTGTTTAATGGGTGGCCGTATATTGTGTACGTCTGTAGGTATTTTCTGAATCTAGCGAGAGTCTATCGCTAGGTCGCCTAAAGGATAGATATTAGGCACGAAGCCCTGCCAATTTAGTTGCATAAATGACAGGGGGCAACGCTTTACTTTGTTAAAGATTATAAATTATCTTTAAGATTATAATTATCTTTAAAAGTTCAAATTGTTAATAAAAACAGACTTTAAATATATAAATAAATCCATCAGAGTGTCATTTACTAAATCTGAGTAGTCATTTATAATTTTTATTAAATGTCAGAAGAGTTGTGTCCTTCCCTTCGGAAACCGAATTCCAGTGACAAAACCAGCAATCCAATTGGTGAGCAAATTGTTTACCATGTGAGGAGGACGATCTATCATATTTAACACTTTAAAATTTCAAAAGTTGTTTTTATTAGCAATTTGACAAGAGGTTTGACAAACTGAACATATTTTTTGAGAATTACCACACGATTTCAGCAACCAAATTTAAACTTAACTTAAGCACTTTTAATTAATCTTAAAGTAACTACTAAGGTAAATTGTATCCAGCCTTGCTTAAATTTAAGTAAGGCTAAGCGATGGTTTTTCCCTCTATGTATAATTCATTAATGAAATACAATTTACCTTAAAAGTTGGATTAAGGTTGATTTAGGTACTATCTTAGTTTAAGTTTGATTGCTGAAATCGGGCATAACTTTATATCAATATCATATATCGAATTTAGAGATCTCGGTGTTGGTTTATAGTGAAATATTATTATTATTATTTAATTAGGTTGGTTTTGGTGGTGTTTCATAAGGAGATTGTGAAACACCACCAGCTCCAACCTAATAGAATTTCAATATCATATCTCATAGAAAAATAGATTTGTGCTTTTTTAAAAAGTATCTAAACAGGTAATAAGCGTATGTTATCATAAAATAACCAGATAAATTATTATCACTCAGTATTTTTTTAATTAAATGTGAACACTGGGACTTCATTTGTTGAACAATATCGCTACTCGTAATTTGGACGTTCCAGGATTAGAATAAATGATTAATTGTGGAAAATATGGATATTTAAAAATTATATTTTTCGAGATAACAATTGTTTTGTCAAAATGTCTGTTAGTTAGTCTGTCTGGTTGCCCGTTAGTTAGTCTGTGCGTTACCAAATTTTTGTGGAAGAGTTATCTCAAAGACTAGTGGGAATATCGAAACCAAATTCCACGTGTAGTTTTGGTCCATTGAGATTAAGAGCTGATTAGATTTTGATGTATATCGACCCAAAATTAAGGGAGGTGGAGGCGGGGGGGGGGGGGTTAAAAATTAAAAATCCAGGCCATTTGAGCAAACTCAACCAAATTTTGGATACATAATCACTGGACCCCTAGAAGTCTAAAAATGCAAAAACTAACGGCCCAAAATGGGGAAGGGATGGCGGGGTGTAGGGTCAAAAAATGAAAATCCAGGCTCTTGTATCAAACTCAACCAAATTTTGTATACATAATCAGTGGGCCCACAATAAACTAAAAATGCATAATTATAAATAATTTTATTAAATATCTATATATATAAAATTAAGGTTTTGTCTGTACATTGGTCCAAATCACGCCAAATTTTGGTTGCACACGTTTCAAGCAAAGTTATGAACGAAAACACCCTCAACAAATTCCTGCCTGCCTGTCCGTCTGTCTGTCTGTATGTCCGTCTGTCGGTATGTGTGTCTGTCTGTCTGTATGTTTCCGTGGGTTCCGCGAAAAGTTGCTCACGATTCACGTCAAAACAGCTGAAGGGAGATTGATATTTACATCAGATATCTTCTAACTTACGTTTTTAGCTATATAACGTTTTGATAGTTGACCCCAAAAGGGGGTTTGGGGGGGTAACAATTTAATCGTTTAGTTGTAACTAAATTAGAATAATTATTTTATACCTTTTAGTGCATTTTATTTGATTTTTGAGTTCTTATTATTTTATTTGTTGCATTTAATTTTTTTGAAGTCGGTTTTATTTTTCTAAAAATTATTCATATTAAACGTTTTTGTGTTTAACGATTTCCATTGTAATTTTAAAAAATGGCAAAGGCATACTTTATAAATATGAAATCTGAATGCTTAATGTCACGCGGGGAAATATTTTAGGATGTTGAAATTAGCATATAAGTTGACAGTATATAAACCCACTGGGAAGTGAATTCCGCTTCGGATAGAGACAGATGGAGAGAAGGCGAGGAGGCATTTCCTAATGTAAGTGTTGGGCGTGGGTAGTTTCTAATACTTGTTTGTGTACGCTGGAGGAGACCTCCCGGGCCATATGCTCAGAAATTCAGTAGCTAGACTTTGTAGGATATACACATAGGTAAGCATACGAGAATGAAATTAAAACCCCACTCGAATGATGAGACCACACTCAAGCAATCAATCATGAAGTTTTCTTCAGATTTATGACATGTTTACTAATTGTAATGTTGTCATTCAAGTTTAAGATTAATTTCATTTAAATAATTTTTATAAAAAAAAAAATAAAACCGACTTCAAAAAAATTAAATGCAACAAATAAAATAATAAGAACTCAAAAATCGAATAAATCACACTATAAGGTATAAAATAACTATTTCATTTAGTTACAACTAAACGACGAAATATTAACATGAAATCACTTTTTGAAGTCGGTACCAAAAATATACATTTTGAAGGAGACAATAAAAGAGTGTCTTCTGCTGGAATTATAAATTTTATTTATTTATAACAAGACTATACTTTCGAGGACTTTGCCCTCTTCATCAGTCTATTTCAATGGATTCACAGGAATTAATTTATGAATCTCACACACACTCTTTTATTGTCTCCTTTAATATATAAAAATTCTGCTAGTCTCGGCACAAAAACTTTCAATTTAATATACATTTTATGAATCGAACTCGATGGATCTTACTTAGTACGTTTGACGGGTACGCTCGCATATATAGTTTGCTTAGCACCGTCTTCAAAAAGTGATTTCATGTTAATATTTCGTCGTTTAGTTGTAACTAAATTAGATAATTATTTTATACCTTTTAGTGCATTTTATTTTATTTTTAAGTTCTTATTATTTTCTTTGTTGCATTCAATTTTTTTGAAGTTGGTTTTATTTTTTAATAAAAATATTTTTATTTTTCTCTTTTTAGTGATGTTATTAATAGTGACTTAGGATAATATTTTGTATGCATCTCGTAAGAGAAAGCGTCGGGCGAATGAATCGCAAACTGATAAAAAAAATTAAATTCATAAATATAGAAATTCCCTCGAAACGTTTGGGGTTTTTAATGATGTTTTAAGATTGTTTTTTATAAAGATTTTATTATAATTTTGATTATTGCTCATAATAATTGGAGATTTACGTTATTACGTCATTGATCATATCATTAGAACTTGATCAAATTAATATGGGACGACCCCTAAGTTACACCCTTTCCAATAAAAAAAGTATCATCGAAATCGGTCCACGTGGCAAAAAGTTCTCGCTGAACATATATAAAATAAACAAATAAATAAATAGTTACGTATCTTGACTATCTTGGAGCTATACTGATCCAAACGCAGAAAGAATCATTCAAATCGGTTCATAATCAAAGAAGTTATGCCTGAACAAACATAACAAAAAAGGTCCAATTCCAATGAAAAAAAAACGGGACCAATCGGAAACTATACTGCAAAAAATAATCAAAATCGGTTCATAATTGGCGAAGATATCACAAAACATAGACACAAAAAAATCAGTCAAATTGAGAACCTCCATCTTTTTTGAAGTCGGTTAAAAAAGGAAATAATGTGTTTGTTGTTCAGGTTCTCTTTTCAACTGTCGACCAAACAAGAAGATTCAAAGTAAACAAATATTCAGAAATTTAATTTAAACTTATCAATTCATTTATCCCGATGACTTCGAAAAAACAAGAGTTCTCTGTTCTTGGAAACTGCCTTTACTTATCATTTCAAGTTCAAATCTTTTAAGATTCAAATTCTCAAATAATGTTCTTACTAGTGCAATTCTGAACTTTTTATAATCCACTTTTCAGCAGACAAGAGGGGTCGGAAATCGGAGGCCTTAAGCCCTTAAAGTGATCTTTTGAACAAATACGAATTTCTCAGCAAACATTTTTATATTTTTATTAAAATAATGTTGTTCTTTTATTATTTTTTTATACACAGTTTTGTTTTTTGGAAAGATTAGTGGATAGGATTTACTTTGAAAGTAATTGGAAAAGCCTGCAATTGTACCAGAAATAAATAAAACTATAAAATAATAATAATAAAGAATTGGTTGAAAATTTATGCTGATTAGACCAATTTTCTTCTGGTTTAAGTCACCCCTCGGCAGTGTGTCAGCCAAGTTCGGAAAAACGGGCGACGCACGGCCACTACACACCAAGCTACTTTCGGCTCCCCCATAACTCAAAAACTATTAGACCTACTCACTAAAAATTTTGCATGCCTAATAAGACCCACTAGAACACCTAGAATCCCAAATTTCATGAATAAATCTATTATAGTTCTTGAGTTATTAATCTCTGAAAAGTGCCATTTTTAACACTGACTGACTGAATCACTGACATATCAAAAGCCTAAAGTATTTCCACTGATCCTAGAATTCTGAAATTTGGCATACTGGTAGAGTTTGGGCTACAATTAAAGGAAGAATCGAAAAAGTGAAACTTTCCTTTTTTCAAGACCTAAAATGAAAGGATGAAATTTATTATAGGCTTAATTAACATATAGTGAAAATACAATCAAGCTAGAACGCTGAAATTTGGCATACTGGTAAAACTTGGAACATTAATAAAGGTGAAAATTGAAAAACCGAAACTTTCCCTTCTTCGCGGTCCGAAATGAAGGGGTGAAATTTATGAAAAACTCATCGAGTTTTTAACAGATATTTTATGAGAAATATTTAGTAATAATTATTATTATAAATGTTTAAATGTAATTATTTAGATAAATTAAAGGATACACATTTTCAAAAATTAATGATATCTGGCCAAAAACATAAATGTGAAAAAGGGGCCATGTTCGGTTCAAGCGGCTTCGCCGACAAAAGGGTTGAGATCTAAACGGGTACCAAGTTCCATAGCAGTTGCTTAAATCATAGCTATAGGGATGTACGTTCTTCAATTGATTTAAAAGAAAATTTCTTGTTGTCTTTGATATTAAATTTATAACTTGGCAAGTTTTATAACCAACTAAATTGTTTGTAGTATAAAATAAAACAACTAGCAAAGCTAAATTTTAAGCTTGTATTAAATATCATCACGTTAAACATGACTATTATAACTTGCTAAGTTATAAATTCAATATCAAAAAATATAACAAATTTTCTTTTAAATCAATTGAAGAACGCTGTACATCCCTATAGCTATGATTTAAGCAACTGCAATGGAACTTCGTACCCGTATCTCAACCCTTTTCTCAGCGAAGCCGTTTGTACCGAACTTGGCGCCTTTTTCATATTTATGTTTTAGGTCAGATATAACAATTTCACAGGTCTACGAAATTTAATTTTTTGAAAAGTTGTTTGTATTTTTAATAATATTTTGATTCTTACATCCACATACAGTAGAAATTGGTATCGATAAAATTTGTATCACATCCCAATTGTTTGGTATAATATTTTAAAATTTTCAATTTTTACTCACTCTTTTCGATCTCAACAACTTACTCATAAATTAAGATTTTAATGTTTTCTTTTTTAATTCATCAGTGCGGTTATAAGATTAAAAAAAATTAAAATCATATAGATATTTTAGAAGTCAAAATTAAAATCTATAAGAATCAGGTAAAATTATACAAATATCTTTTTGAAAACTATTTTTTTCCTAGAGTAGCAGAGTTATCGATTTTCACGACTAAATCAATGAGGGTGTCCTCTGCTTAATACAAATAAATATACGGTATACCTTATATATTTGTATACATATACCATAATGTTATGTGATTATAAGAAAAATGTTGATTTGTATCAAGCAGTGGACACCCTCAGTGATTTCCTCTTAAAAAAACTTCTTCATCGAGACCCTATTATTATTATTAATTTAACTTTCCTACCTATAAGACGATTTATATAATTGAAAGATGTTCCCAAAATATTTATAATACCTTTACTAAAACTTCCTCTTGTAAATTTATTATTGGTAAAATAAAAATATTTTCTAAAACATAATAATTTTTTTTTAATGATATTACAACAATATTTCAGTTATTCTCCTATGTCAGTCTAAAATAATTAAAGAATGATTTATCATTAGAATTACTAAATGATGGGATTCCACAAAAGTATGTATAAATACGAATCAATTAAAAAACAGTATATGGCGAATTAGTATTTTTTTATTTTATTTTATATTTCCATTGTATGTTTATTTAATGGATTTAAAACGGATGAACTTGTCGATGTTTCTTTTCAAATAATAAATGTATAATTGAATATTGCAGGTATAAAATAATTTATTGAAATGAAAAAAGTTTATTTCTAATGGGAATCATCAAGAGAAAAATATTTCTAGATGAATGAGAATGGCGAGAATTTCAATTAAGTCAAATCTTATGATCTTTTTTTCTTGAATACTTTCTTCTTTTTCATATTTTCAATCCACCTTACTTTCTTTTGTATGTATCAGTAAGTCTGCGTTTTTATTTTTTCTCTCTTTCTTGTTTACTGTTCAGGAATGTTTAGTTCATATTTTTATTTTATTTTTTATATAGCGAGATATTTCCAGCTGATCTATTTTATCGAGTTTATTATTTTAGTCAATGTTAAAATTGAAGCTCTATATAAATAAACCTGTGTCTGGTCTCTTCCACTTTTGGTTCGCTACATCGATGTATGTTTTTAATTTTAGATCTTTTAGTTGCTCTCTGTTCGCCCATGAATAGAATTTAAATTGTTTATTCATTAAAATTTTTCAATTCCTAGTTAAATTAGAGAAAAAATGGAAAACTTTTTCTAACCACGGTATGTTTTCATAGATTTTTGTGTTTTTGCAATCAGCAGTAATTATGTGGAAATAAATGAACTAACTAACAAATGAATTTATTTGCGCCCATGAGGAAGAATAGATAAAATATTTTTTATTAAACATGACTGAAGAGAAAGGCCAAGCCTTCGAAATTATAGTATCTAACAAATAAAATTATATATATCAGGGGTGCTCATCCCCTAGATTCATGACCTCCCCCCCACCCCCTTACAAATAGAGGAATAACAGTTGGCCTACTTTAAAAGTTCTTCCCGAGGAAAAGATATTGCTGTATTTGTAATAAAACCAGTGTCAATTGAAAAATTATGTTCAATGAGACTGCTTTTGAAGGAGATATATAACAGATAAGAAATTATTCGTCGTTTTGGACAAGACTATGATAACTCGAAAAATTCAAGTTTTACAAAGCTATCTAGTTTATATTTACATTAAAGTCTTAGAGCCATCTGGCCTCTGTATCTGGAGCTATCCTTGTTATAGTTTTTCTTTAAAATCTTGACGTATTTTGACGTTGATTTATGAAAAACTTAAAAAATAAGAATTTTAATAATTTTAATAAGAATTTTAATAAGAATTTAAGAATAGTCTTGTTCCAAACCGACGTATTATGCTAAACTTGGACCGTTTTTATTTTTAGCATACAATGCTAATTTTGCAACAATTTCCACCCCCCCCCCTTCCCTAGAAATTTCAATGATGCACTCTGCGTCTTGACGCTCACCCCTGAATATATTGTTTTGAATCAAACAAAGACGCCCTCGATCGATTTCATTTTAAAAATCAAAACTTGGTAAGAAAACAAAACTTTGAAGTAATTTTTTGAGACGGACTGATAAGTGAAATTGAGGTAATATTGATGAGGCAGTCCAAAAAAGAAGAAGATAATTTACACTATCTTTTTATTCATAAACCGACGTTTCGGAGGCTATTCCCTCCTTCTTCAGGGTTTTGAAAAGTCAGTTAAGGAAATCCAATGCGACATTCCCCTCTGTCTCCTCTTCAAGTGGCAGTAACAATAATATATTACTACTCTATAATTCTGCTGAGAATGAAATACAATATATTATTGTTACTGCCACTGAAAGAGGTTGACGGAGTGGAATGTCGCATTGGATTTCCTTCACTAACTTTTCAACCTGACAGATAAGGAGGGGAATAGCCTCCGAATCGTCGGTTTATGAGTACAAAGATAATATAAATGATCTTAACCGAATGTTTTCTACATTTGATTCAATCACGAATCAACTGTAGGGAATTTTTGTCAAATATTGAGTGAAAGTAATATTTGAACTTATATATTTCTAACTTGAAATAATGATCTTAAATAAATTTTTATAATTTTTCTAACTGATATAACAAAGAATAATTGACCTATCAATGAGAAGTGTTTTGACCGCGCTTTATTTGAAAAAGATATTTTATCACGAGACTATTGCGGATTATGCTATTAAAGTCTGTAGAGTCTTAAATCAGGACCAAAATTTATTTAAGATCATTATTTCAAGTTAGAAATATATAAGTTCAAATATTATTTTCACTCAATATTTGACAAAAATTCCCTACAGTTGATTCGTGATTGAATCAAATGTAGAAAACATTCGGTTAATTTATGGCAGGCATCTAACATACATGCTAATAGGCCGAGCGCTCTGTACTGGGAGATTGAATATATAACATCTGAGATCTCAAGTTCACTTGGTGATCCATCCGAATGTCTAGCGGGCTATACGCAAAATGACGTTGGATTGTAGCTAAGTGGATCACATCTTTTTTTCTCTCTTGGT
This sequence comes from Forficula auricularia, assembly GCA_024734495.1. Lineage (NCBI taxonomy): Eukaryota > Metazoa > Arthropoda > Insecta > Dermaptera > Forficulidae > Forficula > Forficula auricularia. The sequence continues at coordinate 137,481 of JALMQS010000373.1, forward strand.
CCAGATTTAAGACTCCACAGACTTTAATAGCATAATCCGCAATAGTCTCGTGATAAAATATATTTTTCAAATAAAGCGCGGTCAAAACACTTCTCATTGATAGGTCAATTATTCTTTGTTATATCAGTTAGAAAAATTATAAAAATTTATAAATGATCTTCTTCTTTTTTTGGACTGCCTCATCAATATCCACTCAAAAAAAACTTTCCATTTGGCAATCATTTGGTTAGCAATTTGAGCTAGTGAGTTAAAACTCACCTACACAAATATGCAGCTTATTGAAACTATCTTGTAGTCAAACTAGCTAAAACCATTCGATAGCTCTCCTAAAGACGAAATGATTTTTTTCTGATTTTTTGGATTTTTGAACCAGAAATTCTGAAGCTAGAAATCACGAAATCTAATATTTTTTTTGCTTTAGAGAAACAAAAGAACTCTTTAAGTATGGCCATACATTTTTGAGTTATTTTGGGTATCTGAATTCTATAACAGATACAGAAAAAAACCAGTATTAAAATATTTTCCATGATTTAAACAAATCTAATCACGATAGACAAAAAAATCCTTGATTAAATACTTCTACTATGGTTTTACCCATTATTTTATGACCTCAGATACTTGTCCATTTCCTCAAATAATTTGTCAAGAAGTTTTTAATGAGACATAGTTAGTTATTTGTGTTTATATATCAGTGTGTGTGTTTGACCTAAAAATGTAAACCAAGTTTTTGTTGGTTAAATTTTAATCCCTGTGCGTGGAGTTTACTCCGAGTCCTCAACTTGGAAAGCTCAAACGCCTCAGCTTGTCAAATCCAGCCTCCACTACTAAGTATAAGTAAATGAAAGAAAAATTACTTGATCCTATTGGATTGATGTAATTTTTCAAGTAAAGTGGAAATTATTCTTATAATACGATAATATTGAAAAAAGAACTTCTTGATCATCTTTGAGATGGTATGCTTGTCTAACAAACTTTTTTCTCATCTAATCAATAAGGGTCATACTCAAAGTAAAAGGAACGAGTAGGAAAAAAAATCACTTTGAAAGATTTCAATGTAAAGTAAGTAAGTGGAAGGGAAGAGTTTTTGGTGCCCAGGAAGAATGCAAAGAATGGTAATGAGCCTTGTTTTAGAAACCGATCTTGAAAACATGAATGAATCAAAATGAGAATTCAATTACAGCTCAACTGTGAAATTTTTAGTCCTATATTTTGTATTGTCTACGTAATACAGTTTAATGGATTAATTATAATTTGATTTCTTTGTACCGTTTAATCCCAAAGTTTGAAATGTTTTACATAATTTCAGTGGGTAATTTCTGACTTTAAAAGTTTTCTTCCTTTTTTATATTTTATTCTTTGATTATATAATGTACTATACCTGTAAGAACAATACTATATATTAATCCAAATGCGAAAGAGATCAAGATACAAATTCCATCCGTTGGCCTTTTGCTTTTGTTTTAAAGTCCCTCCGTACATCCCTCCATTAAAGTTCTCTACTTCCCCGTTGATCTGTTTCAAAAGAGCGAAACTGGGAGTGAGTAGGCGTAAAGTGATCCTCAATGGACCCAACACCGAAGGATAGATGGATCAATTGGAAAACTGAGTATATTTATATGTTTTTGTTGTGTCGGATTTTTGCCAAGTTTTGCACTTGCACACTTGCTGTGCAAATCCTCCTGGGAAAACATGCACGTGGGCCATGAAACTTGGCCTCAGGGACTGGATGAGGGCGATATTTTTATTTTTACAATATCTCGCACGATTCCAAACCCCCCGCCTCGGCACACTCTTAAAAGATTTTTTTATTATGTTTAAACAGAGAGTAGAAGAGTAGATCGAGGCCCAAGAGCTAGACAAGATTAATGGAGAGAAAGAGAAAGAAGTGAGCAAATAAACCAGGCTAAGATGTTTTATTAACTTGGCAATTGTGCTGTTTGATTTAGCAGGGATTTTTCTTCTTCAGTTTTGACTTGGGTTTATGATCAACCAAGCTCTTTAATCAGTTTTTCTTAAATACCATAAAAAAATCTGCTATATTACATCTTTCTAAACCACAACTAAATTAAAGCGACTCCCCAATTCACCGATATACTCTTTAAAATTTAAACAAGCTTTTGTAAATAACATAAACGCTCAATCGATGTTTATGTATATCTCAGGTACACGAAAAATGCATAGATCGGATTCGATTGTTATGTGGTTAGCTTGCGCATAACAAAACGAATTTTTATATATCCAATCCAATCCAAGTGAACCCATGAGATATAACAGATAATTATATTTAAAAAACTGATAATGAAGGTTAAACCTTCGAACTCAATCAAGTTTAATAAATTTTAAATATTATGTAATTTAAGCTTAGGTATAAGTTTAATCTTTTTCAGTACAACAAACATAACAAATTTAAATTTTGTATAGGTTTAATTTTAAAAGATATTTTTTCTCTCATCTGATAATACAAAATAGAAGAAAAAAGTAAATATTTTTTAAGAGTCACTTTGCAAATTTTGTAGATTTGGATTTTTTGTTAGCGAACGGTTTGAGCTAGAGTTCTGAAATTTGACAAAGATGTTTAGTCTATTAATGTAAACATTTGAACTGAATTGCACTCATAGCTCTCAAATGATAATTAGATTTTTTCCTGATTTGCTGCATTTTTGAACCGGAATTTCTGAAGCTAGAAAGCTCAAAATTTATTTAGTTCTTTATTTTAAAATTACAAACATTTTAGTATTATAATGAACATTCTAAGAAATTCCGTTTTTTAGTGTTATCACGAGTATTGTAATACAAATTAGATTTAAACAAAGTTCGTCAGTACTAATAAATAGAGCCTATTGATATCAAGAATCAACTTCCTTACTGGGGCGTGTTTACTTTAATGTCAGCGATGAAAATAATTGATCCTTGCAAGATTCAAAAGACTATTTACTACTTAGTAGGTACTATTTATTTGCCATATATACGATGATCTGAGCCAGACAAATTCTGTGGCTTGTTTCAAGTAAGGACAATGTCAGGTTATTACAAAAATGGGATATATAGCGCAGGCGTGGTATATTTTTAGTGCAATAAGACCCAATGTTATACTTACAGGAGAAATTTTTGTAATTGTAACTTACAACCTAGATAAAATTAATGGTATTTTTTTATTAAAATTGTGAGAAATTAAAAAAAAATTAAATTACCTCGACGCTTTATTTCAATTTAATCATAACATCGAACTTATTAGCTATTTAACAGTCTATTTCTAAAGTAAATCCGAAACAGCATCGGTATGAGATATTATAATACAATATTTATCATGGGGTGCTTTATTGTAAACCTCGTAGTTTGCAATTTTTTTTATCAAAAACTTTTTACCTACTCAGGTGTTCATTTGTGAGAAATTAAAAAAAATGAGTATCATATTAGAATAATAAAAAAATTATACCTATAAATTAAATTATCTATCCTCATCACTTTCTCATTCAAGATTTCATGATTGTTAGCAGAATTGTGGTAAATTAAAAATCTATAAAAATGTCTAAGAAAATAATATTTCCATCATCGTTTCGTTGGGTAATGGTAATAGAATTCAAAAATGAATATTTTTCATAAATTGTATAGGTATTGATAAATAATTGACTCGGCACTAGGCTGGATCGCCGGTTGGGTAGGCAACCCAGCGAACAAGCTCTGACTTGTTCAAGAGGAAGAGGTAAGCTTAAATCCGAGTCTGGCCACCTACGCGACGGTGGCGCTTTCCATTGAATTGATTGAATCTTCAGGATTAATTATTGCTACGAAAATTTCAGTTACATTGAAAAGAAAACATGCCTCCCAAATTGATAGAAAAAAATTATTATTTTTAATTTATTTAATAAAATTGTATTATTATAAGTGCCTGGTGCACCGAGCGATGCTCGGTAACTTTTTGCCTCTAAATAGCTTAAGTTTCAAATTTCAAGGCTCTGTGACTTACCGAAGACGATATATGAATGATTAAAATATTTATTTTACGACACTTCTAATTTACACCTCCTTCCTTTATTTCAATCGGATTAAAATCTATACACGATTAATAACTCAATACACTTGATAAGTACACCAGCTTTAAAAAAAATTGTTAGATCCGTTTCTGAGAAAAAAAAAGGAAAAATCTTTCATGTAAATGTTCTCTTGCGGTGTTCCGATTTCAACTAAAAACTTGTTGTACTTCTTCTCGCCTATATCGAGCTTAAGTTTCGAATTTCGTAGCTCTGAGATTTATGGTTGAGAAACGCAGGTGGGTACATTCTTACGTACGTAAACATCAACTTCCGGTACTTCTATTTTAGCCAAAATCTTGTGGTACTTCTTGTAGCCTCTAGATAGCTTAAGTTTCAAATTTCAAGACTCTGCGACTTACCGAAGACGAGATATGAACGATTAAAATATTTATTTTGCGACATGACTAATTTACGCCCCTTCCTTTATTTCAATCGGATTAAAAATTTGATACAACTAATAACTCATGATACTTGATAAGTACACCAATTTTTAGCGAAATCGTTAGAGCCGTTTTCGAGAAACCTATTGTATATACATATATACAAGAATTGCTCATTTAAAAATATAAGAATTAGATAAGATTAATATAAAGAGAGACAGCCAGCAAATTGGGACTTTTAAATTTTATTTTCATCGGAAAAGAGAATAGTTTTAACCGAGGGGTGAACCGCGATTGAAATTAGGTGTACACCGTCTTTGAAATTTTTTGGAATTATTTTGGAATTCATTAAATAATGCCCCTTCATCTATTGTCTTCTACTTGGAAATGAAAGTGGAAGTGGAAGTAGGTGTACACGATATTAGGTGACGGTTCACCCCTCGGTTTTAACAGAAGGTATTATGTTTTCGTTTATGATGTAAACATCCATAAAAACATATTGCCATTAAGTTCAATGAATTAAGCCAGTGTTTCTCTCTAGAACTTTCCATGAATATTTCATTTTTATTTTTTTTTTGTTTATCGGCTAGTCGACTATTTCTATATTCCATAAAACCCCAATTGTATTTTAGAATTCTCAATTCAATTTTAGAAAATCCTAATCTTGATTACCAAAAACACATTCATAAGCTGGACAATCACTCCAACCCGTAATGATGTTTCGCTCATTTGTTTATTTATTTTTTACTAGTTTTAGCCATTATCGAAATATTATAAAAAAAGTAAACAATACTACCACTATTCACAATACTTCCTCATACTTTTTTATATGATCAGTCATACAAAAATAAATTAATTAAAAAAAATAATAAATAATTAAATGAAAAGTGGCATAGAAAGTTTTCCTATGTATTAAAAAATATATGTATATTGAAAAAAATGAATTGAATTTCATTTGAGTGGAAAATAATAATTACTTCTTTCTTTCATTTAAAATTGCCTCTATTCAATGTACAGTTCCATTCAATTAGAAATATTAAAGATTTATTTCGTTATTCAAATCTAAAACATTTTCGAAATTCATCCTTCATTAGTCATATTTATATATATGTATAGACGAGATTATTAGCAAAACTCTTGATGGAATAAATTTATTATACAGGTATCTCTATTCAAATAAAACTCTATAAAACGGATGGACTTTTGTTTCCATTCAAAACATTCGCCAACTTTTTTTAACTTATGAAAAAAAGTAGGGATATTTATAAAAATTATGTTAAAACGGAATAAATGGAATAATCGTAGATTAATATACCTCTAAAGGAAATTTTTCTAGAAACGAAAACCATTCAAAATTAAACTCGAAACCTTTACATTAAATCGTATAAATTGCAATTGCGTTGGCTATATATTTAATTAACTGTCTCGAATAAAAACGACTTGATAAATATTGACAGAGTAAACTAATAATAAACTTTAATGAGATTCGTAGTTGATACATTTTATATTAATTTAATGAATATTTGAGAATATGGATGCTTAGGGAGAATATTATTAGCCATAATATTTTTGCAACGGCAATGTCATCCATTTTAAAGGGTTATTGCCGCTGCAATTGTAGTAAAGTAGAATCACAGCTTCCAGCAATTTTTATATAAGTATATGTATATTTACATCAAGCAGAGGACAATCGTATTGATTTCTCCATATATCCTTTATAGCGAGACTTCGATGTTTCCCTGTTCGTCTGCCTTAGAAACACAGCCCCCGACCAAAAAAAATTCTCTAGTTGACACTAAATGTAAATTCGAAGGTTTATAATGGGAATTAAAGACAAGTTTTTTTGTGTGATTTTTATTTTTAACCGACTTCAAAAAAGGAGGAGGTTCTCAATTCGACTGATTTTTTTTTTGTGTCTATGTTACCTCATATCTCCGGCAATTCTGAACCGATTTTGATGTTTTTTTTGCATTGAGTTCAGTCTAGCTTCCGATTGGTCCCGTTTTTTTTCATTGGTTTTGGACCTTTTTTGATATGTTTGTTCAGGCATAACTTCTTTGTTTATGAACCGATTTTAATGGTTCTTTTTTTATTGGAAAGAGTATACCTTAGGGGTGCTACCATATTAATTTGGTCAAATTCTGAAGATATGATCAGTGACGAAATAACGTAAATCTCCAATTCTTATGAGCAAATAATCGAAATTATAATAAATAAAATCTTTTATAAAAAAAATCTTAAAACATTCATTTAAAACCCGCAAACGTTTCAGAGAATTTCTATATTTATGAATTGAATTTTATTATCATTTTCTGATTCATTCGCCCGACGCTTCGAGATGCATGCAAGGTATTATTATTTAAGTCACTATTAATAACATCACTAAAAAAGAAAAAGAAAAATAATTTTTATAAAAAATAATAAAACCGACTTCAAAAAAATTAAATGCAACAAATAAAATAATAATAACTTAAAAATCAAATAAAATTCACTAAAAGGTATAAAATAATTATCTTATTTAGTTACAACTAAACGACGAAATATTAACATGAAATTACTTTTTGAAGTCGGTGCCAAACATATACATTTTATGAATTGCACTCGACGGATCTTACTTAGTAAGTTTGGCGGGTACGCTCGCTATAGCTATAGTTTGTTTGGCACCGACTTCAAAAAGTAATTTCATGTTAATATTTCGTCGCTTAGTTGTAACTAAATAAGATAATTATTTTATACCTTTTAGTGTATTTTATTTTATTTTTAAGTTATTATTATTTTATTTGTTGCATTTAATTTTTTTGAAGTCGGTTTTTTTAAATTATTTTTCAACCAACGCTTCGTCCAACTTTGGCGACTTCTTCAGGTTTTCAAATAGTTACATCAACACATTCGTTACCAATGAAGAACCATCAGAAACTTAAAAATTCAAATGGTCGGTTTTTCATTGGTAAAGGAGATAAAGAAAAAATGTATGTATTTTAGACGAATGTGTGATGTAACTATTTGAAACCTGACAAGTCGACAAAGTGGAGGAAACGTTGGTTGAAAAATGAAAAATCACACAAAAAACTTGTCTCTTAATTCCCATTATAAACCATCGAATAAATACACATTAAGGACGAAAATGATAATAATAACTAAATGTAAACCCATAATAATATAATACAGGATGGGCCACAAAGATCTACCACATTTTGAAGAGGTATAAAAAATGAAAAAATTTAACTAGAAAAAGTGAATATATTTTTGAAAAGAATATAAAATAATTTTTTTTAAATGTGTTTTAAACATTATATCAGACGAAAAAAAGGGGGTATTTTGAATACATAGTTTGGTCGAAAGGGCTAGAATTTTCATTTTTGGCTCCCATCCCTCCTCATTGAAAAAAGAGACGAATTGGAGAATAAGTGTAAAAATGATGTTTTTATATAAAATTTTTATTTATATATAATTTATTAAAAAAACTTAATAATAATTTCTTTTCAAATAGATTAGTCTAAATATAAATTATTTAGAAAATTTAAAATAGTAAATTTAAAATAGTAAAAATAGTAAAAATAAATTAAAATTTGAATTTACATAGAAATTGAGTATAATGCGTTTCTTGGGTGAACCTTTAAGAATTGTTTAATAATATCTCCGTTTCAGTGAAAAAATAAATAATAATATAAATTTTTACTTAAAAAAATCATTACTTGAAACTGACACGGAACGAACAAGAACCGGGGAATTGGAGAAATAGAATTACAAAAGGGAATTGAAGAAGAAATAAGAGGGAGAGTCTGAAGAAGACGAGGAGACATCATTCATACTATAGGAAGAGAACGTAACACATCCTATGCAAACTTTATTTCTATAGTTAACATTCGAAGCAAGAGATTCTGTCTACAGACTTCACTCTCCACACATCATTCTAGAGAGATCATTCTAGACAGAGCTTCCACCTTCCAAACTAATCCACTCCATTTTTCTCAATCTATCCATCCTTCTACTTCGCACATACTTCTCTCACAATATTTCCTATATTCCATTCGATATATAAATATATCTGAATTGGAGTCCATTAAACAACGGCTATTTCTAGAATTCTTCTTTTAAAGCGCACCTGCATATCAAATAATCGGTGCCGAAGCTATAATTCGGTCTCAAAGAAGACGGCAGGAAGATAGGACCATTCCAAGAAGAGTGAATTATTATCAAAAGAGGAAATTACTACAGTGAGAAGATCAAGAAACGATTCTAACGGCTCAGCACACCAAAGGAGTGTAACAAATCTTACATTAATAATAATCCAATGTCTATAATAACCCATTCTAGTTCTGTTAAATTCAAGAAATGATAAAAATAAATTCACATTATTAAATACGAGGAGGAGTTGAAAAATAAGTTTCCCCTGTCGACTGTGGTCAGAGTTGAGTATGAAAGTCAAAAAATAGAATGAGACATTAAAGATATAACAAACCTTTATTTTTCCACATAGGTACCAAGTACATTGAGACATTTGTCATATCGCTTAATAAGCTTCAAAAAGCCCTCCAGGAAAAAATCAGGGCTTTGCATACGGAAGAAGCGTTGAACGGCTTGTTTCACTTCCGTATTGCTTCCAAAGCGCCTTCCCCCGAGATTTGTCTTCAAAGCCGGAAACAGATGGAAGTCGCTTGGTGCGAGATCAGGACTGTATGGCGGATGGTGTAGGCGCTCCCAACCAAGAGTTGCAATATGGTTTTGCGTTGCCCTCGCCGAATGTGGTCTGGCATTGTCATCCAACAGCAGAACGCCAGATGTGAGAAGGCCAGGCCGCTTTTTCCGAATAGACTTCCATAGACTTACCATACCCATAGACTTCCACGAGGCGGTTATGAATTTCTGTTCCTGATACTCCACGTGCCAATTCATAGCGGATAACCGCTCTCACTTCCTCCTTTGACCACGAATTCAAAACGCACCTTCTCTCCATACCTACCGGGGCTCAAATGAGAGGCTGGTCTCCGCTTTGCGCAGGCACTGCAACAGCGCCATCTGCTTGATTTGCAGCGACCTCTACCCAATGGTGTATCGGTGACTTGCGCGTTTTCCTGCTGTGTCGCCTTTCGCCCATAGCCGTTCAACGCTTCTTCCATATGCAAAGCCCTGAATTTTTCTTGGAGGACTTTTTGAAGCTTATCAAGCGATATGACAAATGTCTCAACGTACTCGTACGAGAATAATAAAATAAAGGTATGTCATATCTTTAATGTCTCATTCTATTTTTTGACTTTCATACACAACTCTGACCACAGTCGACAGGGGAAACTTATTT
>JALMQS010000374.1:0-147030 GCA_024734495.1 Forficula auricularia
GAATCTTGGACATGTATTGATGTTATCCAATATACTAAAGCCTTTCCTAAAACCAGATTGTTCGATTGGTTGATGGAAATCTAGTGTTGAACGGATTCTAGAATACAGGCAAAACGTAAAAATCTTGTATATTGTCGGCATTAATGTGATGGGTCGGTAGTTATTTAAATCCTCTCTGTCTCCTTTTTTATATAAAATGACCGCGGTGGATGTTTTCAATGAGTTTGGAACCCTTTTTTCGTTTAAATAACGAGTAAATCTGGAGGCCAAGGCACGATAAATGGGATAGCCACATGCTTTTAAGATCTCTGACGTTATGGAGTTTTACCGTTTGATAGATTCTCGATCGTTCTCCTTATTTCCGAGGTAAGGAAACAGGGAACTGAAGTAGGTTTTTCATCACGAGAAGATTGATGTTGGGATGATTTATAGAGGTCTGTATAGAAGTGTCTGATTGTTTCTTCCATTTCATCTTTTCCAGTTGTTCTTTTTCCATCTCTCCCCTTTAGACATGGAATCATGTGTCTATAGTCCAAGATCGATCGTGCTGTTCTTTTTATGCTGAGTTTTGACTCAGCCGCCTCGAGCAGTCGTTTTCTCTTGAAGGAGTCTATATCTTCTTTGACCTTCATTCGACAGAGTTTGTTTAAGGCGCACATTTTTATAAGATTCGCGGGATCCCTTTTCATTGTTTTTCTCTCTTTCAGGAGCTTTCTTGTTTCAGGTGTAATTCGTAGTGATGAGTGGTTCGGCGCTGCGACTTGCGCCTCCTTTTTTATTTTCCCTAATGTTTTTATAAGATTTTCATAATCGTCATTTAGATCTTGCAGTTCGGAAAATGTGGTGGCTTCCGCATTATCTTTTACTCTATCGACATTTATGATTGTTGGTCTAGGCTTTCTTCCTTTTCTAATAGTGATCCTAGCAGAAGCTCTATCAAAATGGAATTTTGCTTGTAGAAGACGGTGATCACTACCCGTATTGAAGGATGGAACAACTGATACATCGGTTACAGATCGTCTGTTGCATAGAATGTAATCAAGTTCGTGCTTGTGAATTGCATTTGGTGAGATATGCGTCCATCTTCGTTTAGCTGGTTTTTGGAAGAACGAGTTGCCAATAAATAACCGATTTACATCGCAGAAAGTTGCAAGCCGATCCCCTGCCTCATTGCGTGTGTCCTCCGAGTGCGGGCCTATAAACTTTTCTGATCCCTTTCTTTTTCCCACTCTCGAGTTGATGTCACCCATTATTATCTTATAAAATGATTTACTTTCTTGAAGTAGATCTAATAGTTGGTTATAGAATTCCTCATGATCTGAGTCGTCGCTATCTAATGTAGGTGCATAAACTTGTATGATGGTGATAGACCTATTTTGTGAGTGTTCCAACTCTAGAGTAGCCAGCCTGTGATTTATAATAGTGACCTTTCTAACTTTTGGGACGATGTGAGGAGCCACCAAGAAGCCTACCCTTCCCCAAGTGGAGCCCGCTTTCCGTGCACCTAAATAAATGTTTAATCCGTCATTGGCATATGCTGTTAGCGGTTGATCTCTTTTTGTTTCGGAGATTCCGAGAATGTCAAAATTGATTTTTCCTGCCTCATCCAGCAATAGCAATAATTGATCGTCCGAGCATAAGGAGCGAGCGTTATATGTAGCCAAAGTCAAATGCGTGTACCTTGTTCTTTGCTTGGTTGTCGTAATTTGGTAGCCTGTAACCCCGAGATTAGATCGCCTATACCCCTTTAATGATCCCACGCTACCGTATGGGCTAGGGAGGGGCTGCGGGGGACTAAGGCAGATTTGTTTCTTGGTTGTAGCCGCGAAGAAATCCCACGTTGGCTGGCTGGGCCATCTTGGGTACCCCTGGCGTTAGCTAGACCCGAGTCGAGTCCATTGCCCACCCCCACCACGAAGAGGTTGCCAGTAGGAATTTGGGGGGGCTATTTTATATATATAGATTAATACATTAAGATTATATTTTATTACTTCGTATATAGATTGTGGCTTTGAAGATGTTCTACAAATTCCAATGGAGCTATGTTTTTACAAAAGATATTATACCTACCTACGTCTTTTTTTGCTATTCTATTATATCTCTCTCTCTTTCTCTTTTCTTCTTATCCGTCTCAAAGTTGCAGATGTTTCATGAAAATCGAATTTCATCTTTCCTTGAGAATAAAGTATAGATCTCTTATTATATAGTAGGATAGTCTGTTCGGTTTGCTATGCTTTTAAAAGCCAAAGAAGCAACTTTTCCTCTTGAATGAATACCTTCTTTAAAACACCTTAAAATTCATCTTACATAAAACCATATTCAATCAGAAAGAATTCTAGAGAGATACTATTGAATTTTTCAGTCGTAGCAAAAAAAGAATGAGAGGGTTTGGAATAATAGAGGGATCGGAATCGCAGGAATTCGTAAACTTGCGTTTTTTAGGTTAAGAAATTATATTATTCTGAATAAATGCAAACAGGAGCCTGTATACGAATTGATTTTTTTGAAAAAAAGTATCTTCTATTATATAATCAACTAATAATCAAAGTAAAAAGGAGACACTTACAATAGGGTGGGTCGAAAAACTGAATTTTTTTTTCGAAAACGCTTTAGTACTGGAAAAATTGTCTATTGTAATAAGAACAACGACATGAAAAAAATTAAAATCGGTTAACATCTTCCGCTCGCCCATCGAACTTTAAACTTATGAAAAATTTCAAAAATCACTATATTTTGGTAATTTTGTTCTATTATAAAGATAAAAGTAAATACATATTATATGCAATATTCATTTACTATGAGTTAAGATTTCTAGGTCACTTGTTTCACATTAAAATTAAAAAGATAAAAGATGTAAATTTTTTCAATATATATACTCTATTGAAAAAATTTACATCTTTTATTTATTTAATTTTAATGTGAAACAAGTGACCTAGAAAATTTAACTCATAGTAAATGAATATTGCATATAATATTTATTTACTTTTATCTTTATTAAAGATGTTCCACCTTGCACCAACACCACAATCTCTATTAATTATTTGTTTTATTAGTTAAAATTTTTAAAATAAACACAATAGTTTTTTATGCTTGTTTTATAGTTAAAATAACATAAATAAATTAAATTTTGATCAATAATACCTATAATTTTTTACGTTCGCATCTTAGAAATAGAATTTAAATTTAAAAAATTTTAACTAATAGTAAAAAATTACAAAAATATAGTGATTTTTGTAATTTTTCATAAGTTTAAAGCGGAAGATGTTAACCGATTTTAATCCTTTTTATGCCGTTTTTATTCTTATTATAGGCAACTTTTCCGCACTAATCTGTTTTCGAAAAGAAAAATTTCAGTTTTTTCGACCCACCTAACGTACAAGCCTGGCTTGTGCGCCTTGGGATTCCGTAAAGCCGTGTCCACACTATTTACCACTGTCATTTGTCAAAGTCAAATTGTCAATACAAGTCGTTGCACCACTTTCCACATCGATATTGGCATTTATTCGAACAAAAATGTTCACTAAGGAGGGCTTACTAATATCTTACGGTCCTGTTATCATAAATAGCAACGAAGAAAAAAGTCGCAAACGGAGCAAACAACGTTTATGTCAGTACATCCAAATTTTTAAAGTAGAGCACGGTATATGACAAATCATTTAATCATGAATTTAATACGAGACTATATCTTTGAGAAATAACATAGTGCCACATTTCTTACATACGTTGATTCCTGTGAATCAATTGCAATAGACTTTCGAACGCTTTCGCTGTCAAATTGGATAAAAATCGAACAAGCGCTTTCGCCAATTCTTTTATCCCTAAAACCTCCAGAGACTGGAACTCGCTCCCAGCCATCGTCTTCCCCACGACTTATAACCTTCAGCTGTTTAAGACCCGTATCCAGAAATACCTTCGACCCCTGCCAAGCCCATAAAATCTCTTCTTCTTCTTTTCATGATGGACCAGTGCCTTTAGGGGATATACCTTTTTGGTGTAATTCCTTCTCTCATCATTTTCATTAAAAAAGAAAAAGGGAAAGCCTTCGGAACTATAGTCTCGTTATAAATAAATTAAAAAATTTATAATTCCAGCAGAAGATACACTCTTTTATTGTCTCTTTCAATTTATAAAAATTCTGCTTCTCTCGGCAAAAAGAAACTTTCAATTTAACATAATGCTATTTACTTTTGTAAACATTATCAGATATCTCACCCGACTTTCTACCTTCTCTTTCTATTTTTAATACGCGCGATAAACGACACACCAAATTCTTGATTTTTTATCATTTTTTACTGCAAAATTAAACGGGATTTCCATTAACGCGTCCATTCTTTTATTCTTTTATTAGGGTCTTTATATTCTTTCAAAAGACAGTACCACAAAACAGGATGATTCCGATTTAAATCAATTAAATTGATAAATATATCGTCAACAAAAGAGAATAAAATAAGCAAACAAGTCATAGGTAATCCGAATCACAACTGAAGCCGTGGAGGCCAGTTGGCACGTCCCCACTCTTTGTTCTTATTGACTTTTTTTGGATGAGTCCGACACTTGTGTGATTCCGGTTGGCATGACACTTTTGATATGGTTTTGCCAGCTGGCAGATGTCAATGCTCACGTCTACATTTGCCAACTGGATTTGCCAACAATACAATACAGCGGCAGATTGTGAACACTAGGGTGGATACCCGGTGAATTTTTTTTCCCTGAAAAGTTTTCGAAACAGAAGTTCAAATTAAGAGGTTAGGTAAGAAAATAACTTGTACAAATTTGATCGGACAACGCGAAGAGGTGGCGCATCTCATTTGAAAATTTGAAATTTTTAGAATTTCACGCTATTATATTTTGTTATACGTCGTTAAATTGAAACAAAGAATGATAACATCGTGACCATGTAATTAATAAACATTTTCTTCTGAAATCCCGCCCCTAACTTCTTCATTCAACCATTATTAACATACATAGAGCAAAAGAAAAAATTCACGATTTGCACGAATCGATCTAGAATTCCATTGAAGAAAATTTATTTTATTTTTACTTTTAATGGAATCAAATTTTAATTGTTGATTTTGTTTTTATATTAATAAAAGTTGAAAATTAATAGAAATATATATATATTTTTAATTATAATTATTATTATTCATTTATATTTTTTCTTATAATACTTTTTAAATTGATAAGAGAAAAGTGAATTTCTGGAATAAATTAAGTAATTCATTATTTAGTAAAAACTTAAAAATGTATTGATGAATTCCCTTCATTGGGAGTATTCGAAAATGCCATAGGATTATTAAATGTATTGTTATTCGCATTTATTGAAGAGGGATAATCAATGCTTTCTGCCGGAGAAAATGTGTCCATTGGGATAATTCTCTCCTCAATGTCTCTTTCCTGGGGATGAGAAGGATTTGGGGGCAAAGGAGATGTGCAAGTGTTGATTTGATTGTTAGGAAGGGTGAAATTTTGACCCTGTCTAGCGGGCGACGGTCTCCTAACTTTGGGGGCTCGAAATGTAATATGCTTTTTCCTATGAGGAGTGTCATTTTCATCGAGAGTTAAATTCCTTTTAGGTGGGGTAATGGAATTATTTTCCCCATATATAAGCGGAGGAAAGCTTTCCATATCAAAAGTAATTGGGCGAGTTGGGACTATTTTAAGGGACTCAGAAAAAGGTCTGTATTTCACAGTATTCAGAGCTTCAGTAAATGAGTAATTTTTTAATATCATGAGCTCTATATATATATAACAATAACATTTTTTTTTTACTTTTATTATACTTATCTGATATTACTCAAATAAATCTGTTTCTCGATGTGCGCCTAGGAGGTAGGCATAATATTGAATTAACTTGATTTTTTTTCTTTTGCTCTATGTGTATAATAATGGTTGAATAACGAAGTTAGGGGCGATATTTCAGAAGATAATATTTAATAAGTACATGGTCATCGATATTTTTATTCTTTGTTTCAATTTAACGACATCTACATTATATACTCTTTTATTGTCGCCTTCAATTTATAAAAATTCTGCTACTCTCGTCAAAAACTTTCAATTTAAATTTTTAAATATTTACTTTTAGTTACGTATAAGGCGCGTGACGTCTGCTAGACTCCAGTGATCCAAATTTACAAATAATCTCTTCCTTTTAGCACTGAAATGATTCTAACTCGTTTTTGATGATTTCTAAGTAATTGTGATTAGTTTATAGAGAGGTAGATGAAAGCACAAAAAGCAAGTCAATTTTTTTTAAAACAGTGAACAAAAGGAGATCCCGCGCGACCATTCTAGGGTTAATTACTAATGAGAAGAATAACATTTTCAGATTTTTCTACTTTTAAAAATCATTATTATAAAACAATTTTTTCATATAATTCATTTACTGTGAGATTTTAGTATTTTTTTTAACATGTAAAATTTTGTTCTAATGTTATTTCCAGTTTTTTAACCGGAAAGATGCCTAGTGATTGAAAAATAGCCGCTTCATGTTTCATATAGTAATTTATTAGAAATTTAGATCAACACTCTATTTCACTTTAGTATTTAATAAAGCATTTATGAAGAACAATGATAATATACGACTTTTCTTTCCTCAATTTCAACCAATTAATAATACGGGTGTATTATTTACAAAGGAAAAATAAAAAAAAACTAAAACATTTAATGTGAAATGAAATGAAATGTTCAAGCCTCTCATTTCTATCCAGCCATTAACGTAGCATAAAAATTTAACAAAGGACAGTAGATTTTTGTTTTAATTCTCTTGTCATATCTTTTTCCATTTTCATTTTCATCCTCTTTAAAATTATTGTGAATTATTATGTAAATTGACTAAACTTGCTAATGAAACTTGATAATTTGTAAAAAAAAAAACTTTCCAACCAATTTTGATAAAGTTTTTTCGAAAAAAAACACCTCCTCTAATTTAAAAAGAAAAAGAAAAATCACCAATTATAAATTTTTATTTTTTTATCTTTATTAAAAAACTAATAACTGATGTTTAATTTAATTTTTAAAAGCTTTCTTTGAAAAAAAAATATATTTTAATTTCCTACAAATATCTTCCTTTTAACTAAATGACGTTGTTTTACAAATGTTTGTTGGTGACAGAAGTTGAAGGGCTTTGATAAAAACCAGCAAAAATAAAGAAAAGAAAAAGTATTGTTTCCTGAACTTTTCAAAAGAAGAAAGTAAAACGAACAGATAGAAACCATCAAATCTTTTAATTTTTTTCTTTTTCTTCTAAATGTGTCTTTTAAGGTGAAGCTACTTCATTCATATCCTTTGCTAATGATTCTTCTTTTAGAAAAGATATAACAATTTCATGAATTTTAACGGGGAATCTCAAAAGAGGATATATTCTTTTACTCTTTTATATTTATGACTGAATTTATATCACGTTTTTATTGTTTTAAACGGTGTCCAACTTTTCTTTGATAAGATTGAGACTTAGGAATAAATTCAAAGCCGTTCTTTAGAAATTATTCTTGATGTAAAATTCAAAATATAGAAAGACGAAGTATTTTCAGTCTTTTAATTAATTATTATTATATTTATTAATTATATTAGTATTAAGTATATATATATTGTATTATATTATTTTATCCAGGTGTGCCCCTCTAGCTTCATGACTCACCTCCCCATTTTCATGAAAAGTACTCTACCCCTATTTTCATGAAAACTAAGCTGCCCCATCCTTGTACATTATATGTTATTCACTTTTAAAGAATTAGAAGTTTTTACTATCTTTTGTTGAAGTTATTAAGATAATGGATCTTCATCTATTGTCTTTTACTTGGAAATGAAAGTGGAAGTAGGTGTACACGATATTAGGTCGCGGTTCACCCTTCGCATAATATATAATGTAATGTAATATAACGACCCAGTGGCCTTCCTTCCCCGAAATCATCTAGCTGACATTACATATAAAAGGGAAACCACAAAAATCAAATATAAAATATATTAATTTCAGATTAATTGGACCGCGGTAATTTGAATCATTTTCATGATTCAGTCTGCGAATTTTTGCAGTTCAATAAATCATTTCATTATTATTATTATTATTATTATTTTTTTTTGAAAAGGAAAATTGAAATTTAGCTTTCGGCAGGATTCGAACCCAAATTTATTCAAATTTGCGAGGTACAATTAATTTAAAATTAATTACGAAAAAATGGAACTAAGTTCGATAAAAATTAAATGTTTATACAAAATAAAATATTTTTCAAAATTTTATTTAATTTTACTTTTATTTCATTATTTTTATAGTGATGAATGCCTAACCAATTGTTTTTGTAAAATTTTGACTTTTTTTCAAAAAAAAAAAAATCGACTTCATCTCGAAATTTTTACTTTACCATACAGGGTATGGTCAAAAAATGATATTTTTCGAGATAATAATTGTTTTGTCAAAATGTCTGTTAGTCTGTCTGGTTGTTTGGTTGTCCGGTTGTCCGGTTGTCCGTTAGACTGTGCGTTATCAAATTTTTGTGGACGAGCTAGCTCAAAAACTAGTGTGAATATCGAAACCAAATTTCACACGTAGCTTTGGTCCATTGAGATTAATAGCTGATTAGATTTTGGTGCATATCGACCGAAAATTAAGGGGAATGGAGGGGGGATAAAAATTAAAAATATAGGCTCTTGTACCAAACTCAACCAAATTTTGTATACATAATCAGTGGGACCCGAGAAGTCTAAAAATGCAAAAACTAACCGCCCAAAATGGGGGGGGGGTGTAGGGTCAAAAAATCAAAATATAGGCCCTTGTACCAAACTCAACAAAATTTTGAATGCATAATCAGTGGGAACTCAGAGGTCTAAAAATGAAAAAACTAACCCCCCCCCCGACCTTCAAGAATATAAATAATTTTATTAAATATTAAATATAAGGGATGTGCCAGGCTGTATGGTAAAGTCGAGTGGATGGCCATATCAGAACACGTCAGCTTATTTACTTTACCATACAGGATATGGTCAAGTATTGTAATCGTGCATGAAAAAAGTGTTTTTTCCTTCTTTTTTTCGAAATATCTCAAAAACGGCTGAAACTATTTTGATTAAAAAATTGAGCGAAACCATGGCATTTCGTTCTATAAAAAAGCTCAAATAAGTGTACATCAAAAAAATTCTATTTTTCGAGATAATAATTGTTTTGTCAAAATCTCTGTTGGTCTGGTTGTCTGTTAGTCTGTGCGTTACCAAATTTTTGTGGACGAGCTAGCTCAAAAACTAGTGTGAATATCAAAACCAAATTTCACATGTAGTTTTGGTCTATTGAGATTAAGAACTGATTAGATTTTGGTTCATATCGACACAAAATTAAGGGGGATGGAGTGGGGGTTAAAAATAAAAGATGTAGGCCATTTGAGCAAACTCAACCAAATTTTGTATACGTAATCAGTGGGACCCCAAAAGTCTAAAAATACAAAAACTAACAGCTCAAAACAAGGGGGGGGGGGTGTAGGGTCAAAAAATGAAAATTTAAGCTCTTGTACCAAACCCAACCAAATTTTGTTGTAGATTATGCTATTGTATAATTTAAAAAAGTTAATTTATTCATGAAAACTGATATAGAATCCAAACCAGATTAGAAGAAACTTAGTTTATGTGTTAAATACATATATCTTGGGTTCCGGAGTAGGGTGGGTCGAAAAAGCTGAAATTATTTTTCGAAAATACTTTAGTGCGGAAAAGTTGCCAATTGTAATAAGAAGAAAAACGGCATTAAAAATAATCAAAATCTTTATTTAAATTTTTTTTTGCGCGAACGTAAAAAAGTATAGGTAATTATTGATCAGAATTTAATTTATTTAGGTTATTTAAACCATAAAACAAGCATAAAAACTAGCGTGTTTATTTAAAAATTTTAACTAATAAAAAAAATTACAAAAATATCGTGATTTTTGCAATTTTTCATAAGTATAAAGTTCGATGCTCGATTTTAATTTTTTTTATGCTTTTTTTCTTATTATTACAATAAGGCACTAAAGTGTTTTCGAAAAAAAATCAGTTTTTTCGACCCACCCTATTACGTAGCTGGTTTATCTTTCATTCAAAAAAATTATTGTATAAAAACCAACTCGTGTTTTTTTATTTAATTAAATGACTACTTCATCAAATTCAAATTTCAAGTTCCATACTTTAATATCATAAATGCATATCTGAGCAAGACGGGATGAAATTGGTAAAGAAATCTCATGTTTAACTTTCATCGTATCGAACTCAAAATCGTTATTAAAAAAACCTGTTTTAATCTATTTGATTGATTCATTTTCATATTATTAAAACTTTAATTTAATTTAAATTTCAAATAAAGAAAAAAAAAGAAAAATTCTTCTCTTTCATTCTTTTACTTTTCAATATGCTCATTAAATCTCGTTAACATTTTTTATCCTTTTCTTTTCTTTTATTTGGAATTGGATTCCATCGAGGAAACTCAAGAGCCAAGAGATAAGATTATTTTTTTTTATATAAAAGATTTCGAATGAAAAAAAATACATCCGATTCTTCAGGTTATGAAGTCATTAATTTTTTAGTCCCCCCAAGGACTGACTCGAGTATGTAGATAAACCTCAGTATCTCGTGAAGAGAGCAGCATTGCTTCTTCATATATCCTCTTTCTTTCATTTTTCTTATCCTTCTCTTTCGCCTTTTTTTTTTTTTTTTTTTTTTTTTATGAAAATGATGAGAGAAGGAGTTACACCAAAAAGTTTTTTTTTTAATGCAATCGAATGCAAGAAGGGGTGCACCAGTAAAGATGCAGCTCCTATGGATCTTGAAAGACCCTTGCATTACCGAAGAGAAGGGAAAGTTGATTAAGTGAGAGGGTGTAGACGTAGGTGTCTATGCACTGCGGTTTTGAAGGTTTGAAGATTATAGGTGCTGGGAAAGATGGAGGCTGGGAGAGAGTTCAAGTTCCTTGAGGACATGGGGATATATGTATTGGCGAATGAAGTGGTCCGGCACTTTTCTAATTTGACCGCGAAAGAGTGTTGGGAGTCGGCAAAACGCGTGCTACGTGCAAAGCATGCTTTGGGAGGAATTATTGATTTTATCTCATCAGAGCACCTGCCGTGATAGTCTCTATAGAAAAGGGAAAGGGCAGAGACATTTCTTTGATGAGCCAGCGAGTCGAGGGTAGAATCGTCAATTAGCCTGACGGTGTAACCCCTAAAGGCCTGGGTTGGCCCCTCCATCGTGAAAAGAAGAAGAAAGAATTTTATGGGCTGGGCGGGGGTCGAAGGTATCTGTGGATACGTGTCTTAAATAGCTGAAGGTTATAAGTCGCGGGAAAGATGGTGTCAGGGAGCGAGTTCCAGTCATAGGGATAAAAGAGTTGGCGAAAGCGCTTGTTCGACTTATATCCAATTTGACAGCGAAGGGGTGCTGAGCGTTCGAAAACCGCGTGTTTCTCGTAAAGAGGGCATTAGGGGGGATAATTAATTTCAGCTCGACTGAACAGACACCGTGATAGTATCTGTAGTACAGAGAAAGGGCAGAAACGGTTCTTCGGTGGGCCAGGGAGTCTAGTGAGTTGGTTAGAGCCGGGTCTCCTATTAGTTTAATTGCTCGCTTCTGAATTGCATCCAGTGTAGCAAGAGAATGCTTGGAGGCACCCCTCCACAGATGAGAGCCATATTAGAGACAGGGACGAATTTGAGCCTTATACAGTATAAGAAGTTGACTGGGAGTATAACAGCGTCTAGACCTAGAATCTAATTTGACGAGATTCAATATAAATAAAACTAATTTTGTTAAGGGAGAATGGTGTAGGTTCTTTGTGAAACATATTTAAATAAAGTAAAGAAAATTTAAAACATTTATATATATCTAAATTTTTTGAGGATACAATTCTCTTTTAAATAGGTGTTATTTTTTTCTTTTTTGACAATAAAAACACATTTTTATCTTTTATTTTTAATCGACAGAGGTTCTCTATTCGACTGATTTTTTTTTGTCTATGTTACCTCATATCTCCGCCAATTGTGAACCGATTTTGATGGGGTTTTTTTGCAATGAGTTCAGTCTAGCTTCCGATTGGCCCCGTTTTTTTTTCATTGGTAGTGGATCTTTTTTGATATGTTTGTTAAGGCATAAATTCTTTATTTATGAACCGATTTTAATGATTCTTTTTTCATTGAAAAGAGGGTATCTTAGGGGTGGAACCATATTAATTTGGTCAAGTTCTGAAGATATGATCAATGACGAAATAACGAAAAACTCCAATTTTTATGACCAAATAATCAAAATTATAATAAAAAAAATCTTTTATAAAAAAAATCTTAAAACATTCGTTTAAAACCCGGAAACGTTTCGAGAGAATTTCTATATTTATGAATTGAATTTTATTATAATTTTCTGATTCATTCACCCGACGCTTTCTCTTACGAGATGCACGCAAGGTATTATATTAAGTCACTATTAATAACATCACTGAGAAAAGAAAAGAAAAATAATTTTTATAAAAAAATTAAAACTGACTTTAAATAAATTAAATGCAACAAATAAATTATATAATAACTTAAAAATAAAATAAAATACACTAAAAGGTATAAAATAATTATCTTATTTAGTTACAACTAAACGACGAAATATTAACATGAAATTACTTTTTGAAGTCGGTGCCAAACATATATATTTTATGAATCGCACTCGACGGATCTTACTTAGTACGTTTGGCGGTACACTCGCTTATAGGTATAGTTTGTTTGGCACCGACTTCAAAAAGTAATTTCATGTTAATATTTCGTCGTTTAGTTGTAACTAAATAAAATAATAATTATTTTATATCTTTTAGTGTATTTTAATTGATTTTTAAGTTATTATTATTTTACTTGTTTCATTTAATTTTTTTGAAGTCGGTTTTATTTTTTTCTTTATTCTATTGTCCCCCAGAACGTTTCGACATTTATAAATATGTCATCTTCAGCCTAAAACATTTCAATATAAATCCAATCATAAGATCGGAAAAATTCCCTCATCGAAATTATCACAATATGTACCATTATCATTCTGCCCAACAATTTATTTTTATGGATTTGTGGGGATAAAAATAGAATTTGGATCGGGTTTCATTGTGAGTGTTTTATGAAAGAGTCATTGTATTTGGGGGTTGATGTAAAAATAATTGTTGCGCAGAAAAAAAAATAGTTTTTATTTTTTTTCATAATGTTCTACCACTTCAAAAAAGATGAAAAAATTTCTGAGTGTAAAGGAATATAGACGATATTTTTTGACAAAGTTTGGCGGTGGACACTTTTAAATAACATGGTAAAAAATGATTATAGTTTTTTTTCTGTTCTTAAAAATCAGCTTTCCACCTGAGATTCATAATGAAAGTGTTTTTTCACCACTTTTACTCCTATGAATTGGAGAAAAAAATCACCATTCATTAATTTTGCATTTTACTGTTGAAAAAAAACAAAAAAAAGAGTTTTTTTTTTGAAAATCTCGAAAATCGTTTGAGATAAAGAGCTAAAAATTTAGCTGAATTATATTTATTTACTGTCAAATCGATCCCCCAAGTGCAAATCGAAAAAGCCGGGGGCCAGATTTCCCATACAACCCAGCTTTATTTTTTATCGGTGTAAGTTCTTAGACACTTAATTCGATCTGTTCCGATTTCTTTTAGGTAGGCTCTAAGTCCTTACGAGAATGACTATCCAGAAAATATTGATAGTATTCATAAATGGGAAAAGGTGTGAGGGGTGGGGGAGATTAAAAAATAAATGTATAAATTCCTAAGAGAAGGAGGGTAACTACTTTATTACTAATAGTTTGAAAATTAAAATAAAACATAAAATTGTGTAATTGAATTAATAACTATTTAAATGAAAATACAAATATACTATATGTAGGTATATCGAAAAATATATGATATGGTTGTGAAGTAAAGATAAGAGTAAATAAATATTATATGTAATATTCATTTACTATGAGTTAAGGATTCTTGGTCACTTATTTCACATTAAAATTATTGTTTTAAGTTATTTTCTGTACTTCCTGAAGATGGGTTGATAGCCCGAAATATATATATTGAAAAAGAAAAAAATTTACATCTTTTAATTTTTTTTAATTTTAATGTGAAATAATTTAATAAATTTAATAAATTTTTAATAATGAAATCTTTATTAAAGATGTTTCACATTGCACCAACACCACAATCTCTACTAATTATTGGTTGTGAAGCTTACCTTCAGCCGTTAATGTTGAAATCAGATTCTCAGGCTCTCGTAGAAAATTAGAACACTCAACTAACACTCGAATTTATAATTTTATTTTCTACTCATTTTACAAAAGGTTTTTGAGAAATAGAAACACTATTATGCATGAAATTAAAATTCACACGATGATATAAAATCTCATATTTAAATTTTCTCATAAAATATTAAGAGATGAAATGAAACATTGAGAAATGTCAGCAATAAGCAAAAAACAAATTGGCTTTATTATTAGAGCATAACTTGATCAATTTTTAATAAAAAACAAAATGGAAAAAAAATTGAAAATTAAGAATTTGTAATAAAAAGCCGAGGGGTGAACCACGACCTAATATGCTGTACACCTACTTCCACTTGTACTTCCAAATATTTCCAAGTACTTCCAAATATTTCCAAATATTTCCAAGTATTCCAAATATTTCCAAGTAATTCCAACACCACAATCTCTACTAATTATTGGTTGTGAATCTTACCTACAGCCGTTAATGTTGAAATCAGATTTTCAAGCTCTCGTAGAAAATTAGAATACTCAACTAACACTCGAATTTATAATTTTATTTTCTACTCATTTTACAAAAGGTTTTTGAGAAATAGAAACACTATTATGCATAAAATTAAAATTCATACAATAATTCATCATATAAAATCTCATATTTAAATTTTCTCATAAAATATTAAGAGATGAAACATTTAGAAATGTCAGCAAGCAAAAAACAAATTCGCTTTATTATTAGAGCATAAATTGATGTGAACCGCGACCTAATATGCTGTACACCTACTTCCACTTGTACTTCCAAATATTTCCAAGTACTTCCAAATATTTTCAAGCACTTCCAAATATTTCCAAGTACTTTCAAATATTTCCAAGTACTTCCAAAGAACTTCCAAAATACTATCAAAGAGGTGTACACCTACTTCCAATCGCGGATCACCCCTCGTAAAAATCCATTTCATTTTATTCGAAACATTGTTAAGCTAATTAAAAAAAACACTGTTTACGATTTTTAATAAAAAGTCATTTAATTTGACTCAGAATGAAAAAACAGAATTTTAGGGGTTGGTTCTGGATCAAAAGTTATTTGAATCCATCTCTACACAGTCATAAAGAATTTCTCACCAACTTTCCTAAGAGAGAGTCACAAGTGAACTGATTCATTGTCATGTTCATTATCTTGCCTGGGAAAGAGCCGAACGACAAATGATTCTCTTGTCATGTTCACTCACCATATATGGAGGAAATCTATGGAGGGAGAAATTTCAAATATTTTAAAAATTGTGCATTTCTACATATTAAACCATATTTTCTATTCAACCATTTACTTATTTTGGACTACTTATCAGGACCTTAGTCAAGAGATTTCAAAGCAAAGTGGCACAGCCTCCACTTATTTCGATTTAATATCTAAAAATAATTGAAAAAAGGTTTTAAATGATTATAATGAATCTTATTATAATTCAGAAACTTATAGAATTTTCGACATTTTATTAGGTTGATGCATAATTATGGAACGTTTGTATTGGCGCGTTTTTCTTTAGCCAAAATGGCATTTTGTTTATTTTTTTATAAAAATAATCTTCTCTATTTATAGTTAATCAAAATGCGTGTCGAAAACCATATTCATATTCGTCATATTATGCTCTACCACTACGAGAAAGGATGGAAGGCAGCACAGTCATTTCGTGATCTCAACGAACTTTTTGGCGAAGGAATAATTACTGATAGTGCAGTACGGAAGTGGTTTGCCCGTTTCAACTCAGGTGACACTAGTTTGGAGGATAAAGAAGGAAGAGTTCGGCAATCGGATTTTGATGATCAGACACTTCGACTGCCGTAGAAGAAGATGAAAGCCTTACAACACGAATGCTGGCTGCAGACTTCAATATCGACCAATCAACGATCGTTCGACGCCTCAAAAAGCTTGGCAAGGTATGGAAATTGGCTGGATGGGTCCCCCACGAACTCTCCGACAACAACAAGGCTGATCGCGTTCGAACTTTTACCGAAAGACCGCGCAAAATGAACCACATCGTGTTCCATCACGATAACGCACATGTTGAGCGCCGGGTAGTCGAATTCATCGCCAATAGGGGCTGGGATCTACTCCCACATCCGCCGTACTCACCGACCGAAGCACCGATGGACTATCACATCAACCGCTCTTTTTCACTATTTTTGAACTGGAGGTTCTGAAGCTAGAAACCCTAAAATATAATCAATTTTCGTTTTGAAAATAAAAATATTTTGCCAGAAGAACGAACTGGCTAAAACCTTCCATTTTTGAGTTTATGGTGGGTACCAGTAGTCTGCTTCTGAGGGTACCGAGTAATAATAAATTTGACTTATGGTACTGGGTCTGAGCTTGAGTGCAATAAAACGAAAATCGATCGATAAAGCTAGCTTTGATTTAGGATTTTCAAAGTTATCGACCAATTTTCCCCTTTGATTAAAGTAATTTAGGACAATCAAATGAAGTTAACTAGAAGTATGGTCATTAGAGGCGGATTTTAAAAATTATTTGGTCATAAATTTTGTCAATGCTCTGGTGTTAAATGAAAAATGAATGAACAGAAAAAATTCCTCCTAAAAAAGAACTCATTAGTACCACTGGAAAATAAAAATAAATAAATAAATAATAAGAAATTGGAAAGTATTATAGTTTGAACAAAGATTAAAAGTTTCCATTAATATTTTTAACATACTCAAATTAGGTCCCGACAATTTTATTTAAAAAAAAAATAAAGCACTTAAAAATAGAATGTATATTTATACAAAAGCTTACACATTTTCTCATTTTCTGAAACGATTATAACTTGACTCGTACCAGTTTCTTTAATAACAATTAAATTTCAAATTAATTTAGAAAACATTTTGAATGAAGTTATTAATATAGAATGCCAATTAAAAAAGTTTTCTACTTCATTGAAATGTAAATTTAGAAAGAATTTCAAATTTTGAATATTTTACACGTAAAGTAAAATGAGCCAAGGAATTAAGGGGAAATCCTAGTAATAAAGAATTGGTGTTAAATGCAAGTGCTTTAGTATTATCTCCTTACAAAGAATTAGGCACATAAACAAGAATATTTTTAATTAATAAAGTAAAGGGTGTGTAGTTTCACAGTGAATTAAATAAAACTCAAAGAGGTTTAGACAAACTCAATATATTTCGGATTATTAGTCCATCATCAGGAGTTTACAGGTTAAAACAGGTTAACCTGTAAACTCCAGATGGTGGACTAATAATCCGAAATATATTGAGTTTGTATAAACCTCTTTGAGTTTTATTTAATTCACTGTGAAACTACACACCATTTACTTTATTAATTAATATCATGTTTCACCTAAAACCTACACCACTTTTCCTAAGTAAAAAAGAATATTTTTATTGCCCTAAAATTAAATGATTCCGTCAAAACTTACTATCTCAAACTTTTTTGTCTGAGTACTCATTTAAACATGCCCACTCTCAACTAATTACAAACCATCCAATATATATTTTTTACTTTGCATGGAAGTGATGCTATAAACATGCCAACGAGTCTATTCTGTATTTTTTAATCAAATAGTTAAGCAAAAAAAGCTATTTAGAATAATAATAGAACATCATGGGGACAAAATATAAAAAAGTTTTTCGAAAATTTAGGACTAATTTTAAAGTAATAAAAGAAGAAAAAATGATATCAATCTTTGGAAAACTAAGATCTAAGGTAAAGGTTACTCAGATAGATATAGAACAAGTACACAAATTAATTCGGATTCTTCAAGATTCTGAGAATATTAAAAAAAAAAATAGAGTAGATATGGAATATTTTTAGACAGATAAAAGATAGATGAAAAAGAAAAGATAAAATGGGAGAGAGTGTGATTTGGGAATATCTGGAAAGGCCAGGAAGGAATAGAAAAATGTCATGGATTCAAATTAGAACTATACCGACAATTGTGACGAATTCAAAAAAATGGTTGGATGGCTGATTGTGAGAGATATAAACAACAAGACTCTAGAATTTATAGAAAGAATAGACAATAACGAAGAAGACTTCGAAATGATATATAACTGTAAATAAACTGTAGAATATGATATGTAATGTATAACATTTGTAAAATGTAGAGTTCAGATCCTCAAAAGAGGAGAAATCTTTTATAATAAAATTATAAAATAAATAAATAGTAAATGTATTTGACATGTCGAGAGTTGCTTACAATATCTAATATATTATTTTAAACTAGTAGATCTATATCTGGGAAGCACCCTGAACGACCTGTGGGAATCTGGAAAGGAGATACTCATACGTGTATATAAATGGTAAGAGCAACCTTCTCAGAAATGAGACACCTCTTGTATTGCGGGGATCTTTCCCTAGCTACAAAAATTAGAGCAGTAGAATGCTATGTGTTCCCTGTTTGAATCTACGGAACGGAAGGCTGGACATTGACCAAGGTATTGGTGATGAAAATTGAAGCATTTGAGTTGTGGATCTACCGATGGTTATTGAAAATATCTTGGGTGGACCACGTGACCAACGTTAAATATTTACGTCGCGTGGCAAGAATAGAGAACTGCTTCTTAACATCATAAAAAGAAAGCTAGAATACTTTGATCATGAACACACCTTCAGATGGGAGATGCGATTTGGTATGCTCAGTTATGATTGGGTGCCGACTTTGGTGACGTCATGCCTATGTGGTGACGTATTTTTTGTAAAAATAACTATAAGAAAGGAAAAGAATAAAGTGACGCTTCAGTCTTGTGCCAACTGTATAACGAGTGTTATCAATATCTCAAAAGTTGTTTCGCAATTTTGGTTCTTTTGTAATTTTGTTACTAAGCTGATGTTAATTTGAAGTAATTTTTATAAAAATTGATATTTCTGACAGTTTTGATGATGATTTAAAAAGACTAGACTCGGTTTATGGCGATGATGAGATCGATATGACGTTATCTGAAAGTGTCGGTGCTAATACTTCGGGACTAACTGAAAATCAAAGTTTTTTGCATGATGTTTTTGACACACTAGGTCCCTTTTCTCGGAGAAGGTCACAAGTTCGTTTTGTACGTTTTTATGGGGTAAATAAATTTTTATCAGAAATCTAACTCATTTCATCTTATTCTACACCCTTTTAGGTACCAGAATCCACTCTTAAGTCCAAACCCGTTTTTTGACACACTAGGTCCCTTTTCTCGGAGAAGGTCACATGTATATATTTCTGTATAAATAATTTTTACATGATAACTATTAATTAATAATGCGAATTTAAACATAAAGGGCCAGATATAAGATTTTAAAATTTTTGTTAATGCCAAAATTTCATTAATTAGCGCCTGAAGACGCAACCCAGAATACTGAACGTTCTATTTGAATGCATACTCAACCACTACTAGGCGGCGCTGCGACTTTCTAATCAAAACAGCTACAATGACATGCGAGAAGGGTCTTTTAGAGCAGCCATTCTTTAGTAGTATAAATTAATGTAGATTCACAATCTCCCTTTCTTTTTCATACGAGAAATTAGAAAATTAATTCCACACTTTCAAAACATTAATTTCTCCATTCTTTTAAAAATAATGTTTTGATTTTAATTGAAATATTTATAAAATTAAATTTACTTGCTTTTTTTAATTGTGATCTAAGCATGGTTTGGATTAGCGCGATTAAAGAATTATTAAAAATAGGTAAATAAAAATGAATCAAGTTAAATCTCTATTCATTTCACCTGACCCAGGCGTGCACAACTCGCCGGGCGACTGGAGTTCAAAATTTTAGATTATTTTATTGCTTATTTTTAGAAATGTCTGAAAAGTGGAAAAAATTATTTTTAAAAAAATATTAAGTTCTGCCTGCTAGTCTTGTATTTTGATATTCAAGATAGCTCAAAAAAGAAGCTTGTGGAAAATTCGTTCTGGTGCCAATATCGAAATTTTAAATAAAATATTTAAATTTCCAAAACAATGAAGTAACTAATCTCAAAGCTTACAGATGAGAAATGTGAGAAATTAGGAAAAATCGAATTATTAAGTAAGCTTTTTAAAGTTCATAGCTAAAGATCTGAAATACTAGTTGCCCAAGACAAAGTTTATGAATAGAGGTGCGAACTGGTTAGTTTTATAAATAAGGACTGTGACAAAGACTTATAAATAATATATTTTATACAAGCTGCAAGGCTCGCCTTCGGCGGTCCTCTTGCTAGCCAGGGGGAACGCCTCCTGGACCCCCAACCCACGAATCCCACCCTCACACCCCACTACCACCCACCACACACCCCGAAACCCCCCCAGCACCCCCCACCCGTGACCTCCACCCTGGCCCAATCCCTCCACCCCAGACACCTCCCCATGCCATCCACCCCCACGCACCACACGCCCGGACTCTACCCCTTCACCTCCTTCAACCTACTCCGTCTTACTCCCTCACCCCCATTCCACCCCCACCCCCCGGACCCCGCATCCCATACCCTAACCCACCTCCGCAACCGTACCATCACTCCACCCCCGCACCCACCCCCCGCACCCAGTTTTTGCATTTCTAGTCTTCTAGTGACCCACAGATTATGTATATAAAATTTGGTTAAGTTGGCTCTAAGGGTAAGAATTTCCATTTTTTGCCCCCATCCCCATTTCGGGTCGTTAGTTTTTGCATTTCTAACCTTCTAGTGACCCACAGATTATGTATACAAAATTTGGTTGAGTTTGGTCCAAGAGCAAGAATTTACATATTTTTCACCCTCCCCCCTTTTTGGGGAAATTTTTTTAAACAAAAGTTGTCAGAAATCACATCCCCTACAACTTGCCGTAGGGTTAATAGTTTAGGTGTTATTTGATAATTTTCATTCTTGCGACCCCCCAAACCCCCTTTTGGGGTCAAAATATCAAAACGTTATTTAACTAAAAACGTAAGTTAGAAGACATCTGGTGGAAATATGATATTTCATTATAATCCCTTCAGCCGTTTTGACGTGAATCGTGAGCAACTTTTTGCGGAGCCCACGGAAACATACAAACAGACATACAGACAGATATACAGGAATTTTGTTGAGGGTGTTTTCGTTCATAACTTTGCTTTAAACGTGTGAAACCAAAATTTGGCGTGATTTGGACCAATGTATAGACAAAACCTTAATTATGTATATATATATATATATATATATATATATATATATATATATATATATATATATATATATATATATATATATTTTATATCTTTAATTTTTGACATTTATTCATTAAAATGTTTAAATTAATTAAAAAATGTTATACAGACAGTATAAAATAAATCATAAAATATAATTTCATTAATTGAAATGTATTTAATAAATCTTCACTATTCATAGTTGTTTTGAAGAATTATGGCCTAAAACACCTTCACTATATCTCTAGATAAACACTTTTAATATCTCCTTGCCTTTGAGAATATGATAATCTGCAATCATCATTAGAACATTCTCACCCGCATTGATTAAGTTTGAACAACTTGAAGCTAACATGTTAACCAAGTCTTCATTACGGACTAATATCAGATATTATAACAACTACTTGATTAAAAGTTAAAAGCTAGAAGATAGGTCTCAAAATTGTTCAAGCAACAAGCAAACTTAGAAATTTCGAAAGTATAAACTTATTTTAGGGTTTGAACATTACTGTGGTCCATTATTTATTACTCTAGGATTTTTTTTTAAATTTATATAGTGACGCATCCTGTGCGTTATATCTGTTTTCTAAATACAAACATTTTGACTCTAGAATACATTTTTTTACGACATCTGTTCTTGAGTTATCGGAATATATATATATATATATATATATATAGTTATGAAGAAAATGGTTAAATTTATTATATTAATTAAATATATTCATTTTTATATTTAACATTTTTAATCAAATAAAATATTTTCAAATTAGGCTTTATTTGATCCCAAAGATAAATCATAAGAACATAATTTCTATATCATTAAAATTAATGAGTATCAAGAATTTACATTCTAAAGTTTCTACAAAGAAAACTTTGAATCAAATGACAGAACTCCTCAAAAGGGCTCTATTATGGCCCTTAATATTCCTTTCTTAATTTAATCATTTGACTTTGAAATGAACAAACTTTGTTTTGGAATATTATGACCCACCTTGTTGGTTGAGTAAGTAATTAATTATATTAGAGTCCAAAGGGACAAATATTTTTCAAATTGATGTTCGAACAAATAGTTAGAGAGGAATTTTAAATAATTGGAATTTATTTCCCGGAATTCAATTCATGATAAATTCCATATTAATCACTAATTGTGCTTGTTCGTCACAATGAAATATAATCAACAAGCTGTGAAGCCCGCTTTCGGCGGCCAACTTGCTGGCTAAGGGGTTAAACTCCCTCGTCTCCAGTATACCCACCTTCCGCGGTATTACGGAGATTGTTTAGATTGTTAGAAATTTAGAATTTTATCCACAAAAAACTTATTAAAGGTACTCCTCACTTTACGACCGAGCTCCGTCCGACGATTAAGTCGTTAACCGAATTGGATGATAAGCGAGGACGTACTATTTTGGGGTTAAAAATATGTAAAAAAAAAAAAAATAAAAAAATAAAAAGTTGTTACACTTCAGAAACTAATTGTCGCAATTAAACTGAATTAAAAAGTGCACAGAAAGCAAATAGTACACTCAATGCGCATGTCACTATTCGTCACTGACGGTCACATGGGGTGCAAAATTCAGGGCATATGGGGCAATCCAAATAGGGAGCGAGTCATTTGAAAAGAGATTAGATCAGAGATTTCCAAACTTTTTTCCCTCGTAGACCACTTGCCATGTTTTTCTGATTTGGGCAGACCCCCTTCTTAAGAAAATAAAGTTTTACTTTTAAATAAATTTTAATTTATTTTAATATTATATTATATACAGAGCTCGAATATAATATTTATTTTTATATCTTTCCTAAAAATTAAATTTATGAACCACTCCAAAAATCCTGAAGGGATACAAAGGGTCACCCCTTAACTCTCATTTTTGGATTTTTATAAGAAAATAAAGTTTTACTTTTAAAGAAATTTTAATTTATTCTAATATTATATTTATATACAGCGCTCGAATATAATATTTATTTTTATATTTATCGTGAGTGCATCTCTTGAATTTATACTAATAAATTCTAAAAGAGAATAAATACTATGCTTTGATATTATTTTAAAAATATCATATTTCTATAAATGAAATTATATCGACGTTCGTCGGTTAATAAATATATACAATTTTTATATCTCTCCTAAAAATTAAATTTATTCACCGCTTCAAAAATGGTGAAGTGATACAAAAGGGTCCCACCTTACGTCTCTTTTTCGGATTTTTTTTAAGAAAATCAAGTTTATTTGATGAGAGGTAAGGGGGGAATACATTCCAGGTTTTTTGGAGTGGATAATAAATTTAATTTTTAAGAGAGATAAAAAAATAAATATTATATTCGAGCTCAGTATATAAATATAATATTAGAATAAATTAAAAAAAATTTAAAAGTAAAAGTTTATTTTCTTAAAAAATATCCGAAAATGAGAGAGGTAAGATGGATCAATCCAGGTTTTTTGGAGTGGCTCATAAATTTAATTTTTAGGAGAGATATAAAAATAAATATTTTATTCGAGCGCAGTATATAAATATAATATTAGAATAAATTAAATTTTCAAAAAAAAAACTTTAATTTCTTTAAAAAATACGAAAATGAGAGGTAAGGGGAGACCTTTGAATCACTTCACCATTTTTGGAGTGGCTCATAAATTTAATTTTTAGGAGAGATATAAAAATAAATATTTTATTCGAGCGCAGTATATAAATATAATATTAGAATAAATTAAATTTTCAAAAAAAAAACTTTAATTTCTTTAAAAAATACGAAAATGAGAGGTAAGGGGAGACCTTTGAATCACTTCACCATTTTTGGAGTGGCTCATAAATTTAATTTTTAGGAGAGATATAAAAATAAATATTTTATTCGAGCGCAGTATATAAATATAATATTAGAATAAATTAAAATTTCTTTAAAAATAAAACGTTATTTCCTTAAAAAAATCCGAAAATGAGAGGTAAGAGGGGACCATTTGTATCATTTCAAGATGAGTGGTTCATAAATCTAATTTTTAGCAGAGATATAAAAATAAATATTATATTCGAGCATTGTGTTTGAGCATATATTTATTTAATTTAAATTAGAAAATCTCAACATGATACGAACAAAACAGGTAAGCTCAAATGATAATGTTATTTAATATATTCCTGTCGTATTTAAATGAAAATTTCGTCCAGGAAAAGAAAATTACATTCAACTCGATTATATATATATAAAACAGATTCAAATGTATAATTTATTTATTTAATGCATAAAATTAACTAAAAGTATGAACTTTTTGTTTTCAAACTAAGAAAGCTTTGAAAAAATTAACTCAAAAAGTAAATACTCTTAATCTGGCTTATAAACTGCCAAACTCATATATAAACGCATTGAATCTGTTTGAAAACATTTTTATTCACTAGGATACAAAAACAAAGTTTTAAAACAATTCATACTATAGGCACTTCTTCAACTCAGAGAAAAGAGGAATATATCAAATGTGATAATAAAAAAGTTTTTCCTTAGAGACCAACTTGAGTTTATTTATAGACAACTGAAGAAAATTTATGAATTTTGTTATACATTTATTTTTCAAACTAATATAAAGTGTCATTTGAAAATTGTA
The DNA here is from genome assembly GCA_024734495.1 of Forficula auricularia. NCBI lineage: Eukaryota > Metazoa > Arthropoda > Insecta > Dermaptera > Forficulidae > Forficula > Forficula auricularia. Next base: position 24,936 of record JALMQS010000374.1, read on the forward strand.
TGTACTTACATTCGTTTTATTTATAAACTAAGTGAAAAAATATTGGATTTATAGATAGAATAAATTTTGAATGACTTAATTAAAAACAAACTGAGAAGTATACATCACTACTTGAAATTGTCAGCTTTTTGTTAAAGATAAAATTGGAAGAGGTTAAGTTAGATGGTAAATTAGCTGAAAATAATTTATTTTATTAAGAAGATAAATTTAAAACACCCATAAATGAAGATGACTCCCACGTTCTAGAAGAAAAATAAAAAATGTATGTTTTTATCTATTTTCTCTTCACCTTATCAATCACATTTTCTCATGTTCCATATAAGAATTTATATCCTACATAAAATTAAATTTGCTCGAGATTATAGTTTCAATAGTTCGTGGTTTATTCTTAATTTTTTAGGGTTCGGCTTAAGCAAAATGGGATACTAAATATATTATAGTGTCGCTACAATATCTGTCTGACTATCTGTCCATCTGACAGAGCATTCTAGTTCTTAATCTAAAGAGGATAAAAACTTGCAATTTAGAAGCTACTTGTATTTATGTTCCAGTAAATCAAAACTTGTATTAGAAATTTATTCTAATGATTACTTTGAAAAGGGTCGAATTTTATGTGGGGTCAATAATAAAAAATATAAAATATTTTATCATATTGCCAGTACCTCTAAATATATAGCTATGTACGAGCCCCTGTCCCATCTCAATTGGCCCACCAATATTTTTTTTTCTTTTTTAAATAAAATTATGCTAATTCACGGTAAATTTAATTTAAATATTTATTTTTATTATCATTTGGAACAACATTTTAAACAATTTAAAACATTTTATTGTAACATTTAACATAAAATTATTTTTTAATTGTTAAAAACAAGGAAAACATACAAAATCCAAAACCTTTACCACTGTGTGACGTCGCCTTTATTTTTAATTACGGCTTGAATTCTTTTGGGCAACGTACTTATAAGTTTTGACACTCATCTTGAGTGAAAGTATCCCAAATATTTTGAAGTTTGTGTTTTAATTCGACTACGTTTCTAGCTGGTTGTATTCGTAATAGCTTTTTCATTGTGTGCCAAAGAGTTTCTATTGGTGACAAGTCGGGACTGTTTGCCACCCACTCCAAAAGTGGAACATTATGATCAGAAAGCCATTTTTAAAGATTTTCTTGATGTATGGCAGGCCGCCCCGTCTTGTTGGAACACAAAATTATTATTATTCTGCAATGCATCTGCCATTGTTGGAAGTAACGATTTTTTAATCTCTAAATATTTATTGGTGTTTACAATTCCATCAATGAAGTGAAGTTTTCCAACACCTCTAGCAGACATTGAACTCCATACCATAACTGAAGCAGGAAATTTTTTTTATTTTTTAAACAACCGGAATTGAAAGCTTCATTTTTCTGACGAATAACTCTGCTTCGATTGTCCCCAACACAAACTTCAAAACGAGACTCATCACTCCAATGGACACTATTCCATTCATCATTCGTCCAATTAATGTGACTTTTAGCCCATTTAAGCCGGTTTTTCTTTTGTTTTAATGCCAAGATTGGCCTTTCTTTCGCCTAAAAAAAAATTAGTAAAATTACAAAAAAAAATTTGGAATAAGTTGCAATAAAATTACCTTGTAAGTTTTAAAACTTAACTTAAGGGCTTCTATATGGCACGTGGATCTTGAAACACTTCGCCCCACAGCATCGCTCTAAAGAACAGATAATTCACCATAATTCGAACGTATGTTTTTTCTAATAATTTTCTTCAATGCCCGTCTATCAGCATCTGATATTTTGGATTTCGACGCATACCGAGGTTTTGTAGCTATTGTACCCGTCGTTTTATAAACTCGAATAATATTTCTGACAGTAAACTTTGATAAATTAACTAGATCGCCAATTTCCGCGTTTAATTTTCCTTTTTTAAATAAATTGATAATAATTGAGCGAATTTTTTCATTAACAACCTTTCCACGAGTCATTTTTACTAATAATAAACAAAACAAACTTTCTTTTGTTGGAAAAAGGCAAAGCCTACTTGATTAATTCACATATTCAAAGATTCTTAAAAAAAAAATCGTGAAAAGAAAAGAACTATTTTTTATATAAAAATATGTTTTTAACAATTAAAAAATAATTTTAAGTTAAATGTTACAATTGGGGGGTCGATAGGCTAGTCGGTAGCGTGACAGCGAGCTAACCAGGAGACCCGGGTTCGAATCCGACTCGAGGCAGCCAGCCAAAATCTGACCCCCGGGGGTAGAGACAAATTTTAAAAATATATCTAGTATCGTAATTAGGCTTATGGCTAGAAGGGCCGAAAAGCCAAAAAAAAAAAAAAAAAAAAAAAAAAAAAAAAAAAAAAAATGTTACAATTAAATGTTTTAAATTGTTTAAAATGTTGTTTCAAATGATAATAAAAATAAATATTTAAATTAAATTTACTGTGAATTAGCATAATTTTATTTAAAATGAAAAAATATTGGTAGGCCAATTGAGATGGGACGGAGCTCTTATTTATCTAGATATCTAGAACAAAGTTTTTTTTTACTTCCACTTCAACTTTCATTTCCAAGTAGAAGACAATAGATTAAGGGCCATTATCTAATGAATTCCAAAATAAATGCACATAATTCCAATCCCGGTTCACCCTTCGATTTTAATTATATATTTTGACGCGGGAGATTCGATTAACGCAAAATTGGCATTTCATGTATTTTCGAAATTTTAGGTCCCAAGCGTCCGGGTAAATGATGTTCCATTGAACTAAAATTTGGTAGAAATTACTTTTAGATCCAATTGAAAAAAATTCAGCTCGGCAGTCCTCAAAAATTAAAACTTCAAAAAATAAGGGCCACGCTAATATATTATATAAATATATCTCTGTGTGAATTTTCATCAGGCAGAAGACATCCTCATTTATTATTGCTCTTTCACTTAATATTATATACCGGGAGTGTACCATCCAGGAGATTTATGTAGGAAGGCCAAGGCATTGTTTATTTTCGGTTATTTATTATTATTTTTTTTTATGCTTTTATTATAACCCTCCATTAATGTTTTTTACATGTTTTATTAATTGGATTCTTATTAGTTAAACATTAAAAAAAAAGTAAATTTTCCTGGCATTATACTGCATTTAAAATTAAGTCGAGCTATGACTGGAATTGCTAGCTGAATGATTTATTATTTCCTCTTTCATTTTAAAATTCAACGTAGTTAAGTTAATTCTAAAATAAAAAAATAAAAAATAAAAATAATAAAGAATCAGAGGGTGAATCATTTGATTCATATATTAATCAAAATTGTTTTAAAGCAAAGAGACAGCACGAGATTATAAAAAAAAGCAAAAAAAATAAAATAAGTAATAAAGAGAAAAAAATAGACGGCAGCATCGAGGGAGAAAACAAATATGAAAGTGTCATGGGAGAGATTTTAAAGATTTTTATATTTATTTATTTTGACGTTCGTGTTAAAGAGAAATCTCCGTGAAAAGAATTTAATTAGTTTTAAAAGAAATGAATAGCAAAATATAATCCCGCATTACTCAAAAGGATTTCTAAAATCATCAAATTGAATACTTTTTCTTATTTTTCCTATAAACATAAAAGATAAATACATTTAATTATACCCCTATTTCATACGAACAAAGGTTAGAATTAATTATATATATATTAAAATATATCCATTTTAACTACTCGATAACTGATCTTTGATTAGCTTAAAAATTTATGAGCTATAAATATATTCAACAAATAAATAAACAGAATTTGCTCCAGAGCTTGGTGGGCATAGGGTTATAAGCATACTGAATCGGCCCCCGAGAGATAATTCAATGATACTTAGGGGATATGTAGGTACTAATAAAATTAAGTAAATATATTTAAAATAAATAAATAAAAATAAATAACTCGAATAAAAATAAAATAAAAAAAATAAAATAAAATTAATACTAATAAAATTAAGATCTTGAATGTTTCAGATCCCTAACTCAATTGGTTTTTGAGAAAAAACAAAATATTTAAAATACAGAAAATATTTTTTCTCAGGATCTTATGAACCATTTGATCTAAATCAGTGGTTCCCCACCTGGGGGCGATCGCCCCCCCCCCCCCCTAGTGGGCGATTTGAGTTATCAGAGGGGGCGATAAATAAGTGGGGGCGATGAGTATTCAAAGGTGGAAAAATTAAAATACACTCACGTGCAAAGAAATGGAATCACTTCCTTGCGAGTTGTTAAATTATTATTAATTATTTGACATGGTTACTGAGTTTCTCGACACGTTTGATCCTGTTTTAAGTGAGAATCTCACAAATATTTTTGAGGTTTGCTAACAAAATTTCCTGGCGGAACATTGTCAAATACTCCAATTTTCAACTAGCTCTTGAGCCCGAACGAACGGTTGGTCAGAGAAAAAACATAAATGATAAAATTTTTAGGAGATTTTATGAACTTTCATTTTGAATAGGAAGATTATTTATAAAAAGTTGATAGTTTTCGAGCTATAAGCAAAAAACCGCCAAAAAATGAGATTGTTCACCTTTTTTTCATTTTTGACAATGTTTCGTCACGAAATTTTGTTAGTAAACATAAGATTGGGATTTAGCACACCAAAAAGCACGAAGGGTCGAAGAAATTACAACTAGCCCAAAACCTTCCGAGTAAAAACACAATTTAACTGGACTATTTGTTTTATTAAAAAAAAAAATTCCCAATAATATTTTGCTTTGTGGATTGACCACCCCCTCACCCATGAAAATTTTCCAGCTCCTCACAAAACATTATTATTTACACTTTACTTCAAATTAAAAATTAGGCATACTCTGAAAATGAAAAGGGGGCGATAGGTCGCCTCCCTGGAGTAATGGGTCAGCATGTCTGGCTGGCAACCCGGAGGTCTCGGGTTCGATTCCCGACTATATCCAGACATTTTTTCTGTAAATATAGGGGCTGGTAATAAAAATTAACTGGGAGATAAATTTAACTTAATTTACCACTGCTCGAAGCCCCTTAAAAACTTAGTAAATTGGATTGTTTCTAACTTTCTGAGATTTTGCTCGTGATCCCGGCTTCTTTCCTTCTAGTCTGTTCTTTTCACGATGGAGGGGCCATCCCATACAGGCCTTTAGGGGATGCACCTTCTGGAGTATCTCCTTCTCACATCAATATCATTAAAAAAAAAGATAGGTGTTAGTCAACCTCCAGAAAGGGGTGATGAGCCACAAAAGGTTGAGAACCACTGATCTAAATTTTTAATATGTTTTGGGGACTGATAATAGCTTCTAGGAAAAAATTATGAGCTATATAGGTTTATAAGATCATTGAAAAAAAAATTGTTTTTCTTTTAATTTCAATTTTTAACCATCATACAATTATGAAACTATTTTTTTTTCAAACCTTATCTATTTCCCTATAATACTATGACCTTTTCAAATTTTGAAAAGAGGTACGCCACATAGTAGAAAAAAATTAAAACCACTTTTTGGCCCGCGTTTTGATAGGCCCCGCGATCTACGAAAATTACCCAATTAAAAAACACAGATTTTGATTAACTTTTAACTGAATGATGATACCCGATCCACAAAATCAAAAAGTGCTAGAGTTACTCTTTTATTAATTTACTATTGATAGAAAATCAATGGAGATTTATTGGTTTCTGTAATAAATTCTTTCTTAATAAATTCATCTAAATTAGAACTTTTTGAAATAACCATCGTTTTCTAAACATAATAAATGGATATTTTTTCAATTTTATTTCCAAATGGTCCATCTAATAAATTAGTTGAAAAGTTTTTTTTTTTTATGTTGCCGAGAGTAACAGAGTTGTTGAATCATAAAGAGAAACATAAAGGTTATCCTCTGCTTGATCAAGCAGATGAAAATCTCTTTGTTTCTATTTATGAATAAATTTGTGTTTATCAAATGAATTGATTTCATCTGTCAATTTTATAATCATATTTTTACTGTTTAATCAAATACAAAAAATATTAAAATACCTAACCAAGAAAAATATTAGTCATGCAAAAATATGTATATATTTTCGCGAAATGTTTTCAGGTATAGAACTAAAATTTAGTACAGTGTAATGTGAAAATACATAGATTCGAATCGAGATTCATTAGATAAAATTATTTAAGTTCGACAATTTATACTCACAGGAAACGTTTTCAGATATAAAGCTAAAATTTGGCGCATTAAAATGTAAAAAATAGATAGTTGTGTACCAAGTTTCAGCTTATTAACCCATTAAGGCCCAGAAAACTTAAACGTTGGAATTTTTTGGTGAAATTTTCAGGAACAGGAAATCATCCATACAAAAAAACAAAAAAATTCGTCTGGACAAGTATTGTAATCGTGCATGTAAAAGAGTTTTTTTGCTTCGTTTTTTCGATATATCTCAAAAACGGCTGAAACTATTTGGATTTGGGCGAAACCATGGCATTTCAGTCTACAAAAAAGCCCTAAAAAGTAAACGTCGAAAAAATTATACTGTTTTGTAGAAAATGTCTTTTAGTACGTTAGTTAGCAAATTTTTGAGGACGCACTAGTGTGAATATCAAAACGAAATTTTAGATGTTTAGGTGCATTGATATTAAAAGGTTAGGCTGGTATAAATAATTTCAAAGCCCAAAACCCCATGTTATTTAGATGGGGAACTTGCATCGCTATGCGCCACAGGTTAAAATTGAGAGAGAGACTGGTTATAGTATGGTCTTTTAAAAGTATGAGGCTCGCAAGGAGCAAAAATGATTACATGAGGGATGTAAAATTTTACTGAGAGCTTTCCCACAATTTGAGAAAGATATAGAGAAAAACGAAGGACCGGGTTTATATCTATTGTTTAGCTTAACAACGAGGTTGTAAGGCTCGCAGCGAATAGGTTGTAAATCTATTCCACTAAACAATCGATATCAAATTATAACTTCGATAGGGACGCTAAGTTCTTTTTAACATATATATACCTGTTCGAACTCTTAAGCTCAAAATTAGTATCTTTAAGGATGGATGTCTATAGGAAAGAAATGAAAGATAAATTTCTCTTTAACAAAAACTATATTTTTTAATGTAAAATAATGAATGTGTTGTTAATAAAAACAAAGAAAATTAACTTAGATTGTATATATACGTAGATATATATACACTTTATAACTAAATACTTAAACTTTTAGACATATAATATATTTTATTATATGTCTAATTACAAATGAATGGTTTCAGTGGTGGTAAAGGGCAGCCTCTGAATTATCTTGGAGAGATGAATAGGTGTTCTTTTTGCTTCAGAACCAATGATGATAAATGCTTTTGAGTGTAGGTACCTTTGGTGTACACACTTTCAATAATGTAAAAACCTTAAGAGAATTGGTTGTACTTTCATTAAACCTTCATTGAATTGATTTTACCTTCAGAGAATAATAAGAGAACAAATAGAAATTGATTATTATTAATTAGAGACCTTTAATATATATATATTAGCACAAACAAAGAAACATTTACATACCTTCAGGCCACTTTTTTGACTGCTTGCTTATTTCAAACTATAACTTACTTTTATTTAGTTATTAAACTAAATATTAATTGACTATGACGAAAAATATAGTCGAATGAATATACCAGCGTAAAATGTGGTGCGATATTTATTGAGATGTTGACTCGAAGAAGTTTGAAATAAGAAGGATGGCAAAATACGATATTATTTGGAGCCTGGGATCAAAAGGATGCATCTTAGGGTGTTTCTAGGGCACAAAAATCCCTAGCGCCGAGAAACCGAATTGACGTGGATTTTGAATTTTCTATATGTTTACTTATATTTAACCAGAGACTTAACTCGGAGGATATTTTTTTTATTTATTTCAAACCATATGAGCCTCTGTCAGCGTAAAAATTCAAAAATTCCGAAAATAAGGACCATCCTAATATATATGTTTATTTGCATCTGGCTAAGAGGAGAACAACCTCATTGATTTCTCTCTATGAATATACAACTCTGCTTCTTCTTCTTTGAGTGCCATACCCGAAACGGGTGTCGGCTCCTCTCCACATATACCTGTGCTGAGTGTGTTTAGTTGTTTTACACAGATATATGGGACCTACTTTTTAACGCCGGTTCCGAACGGCTAATTTGGAGAGGTTACTAGGCAATTATACTCTTGGTAGGTTGCCATTACTTTCCAAGAGGAGGCGACTGAAAATATCTATCTGCCGAGACTCAGTCTCGAACCAGCGATCTTCGAGTCAGCGACCCAACACTCTACCCACTGACCCACAGTCGCCTCACAACTCTGCTACTCGAGGTAAAAACAAAATTCAACTCTGCTACTCGAGGTAAAACAAATTTTTTAAACGAAAACTAGTTGATTTTTCATTGATTTAATTTCTTTAGAATAATGAAAATTATATGAAACATCTTATATATTTAATAAACCAGAAAATTAATTTTATTTTGATTATCGCAAATCATATAAGCTTGAAGAAATAAATAAATAATTGTAAAGTTACCGATAAATAATAAAATCACGAAAGGGCGCTTTTATAAGCATATACTCGCATATATCGCCTGACCACTGCAACCTGTGCCGACTTGCAGCGAAACATATCAGTACTTGCCAGGGGGATAGGGAGTGGCTGTAAGCTTAGAATTTAGGCGACGAAATTGTCTCCTGAAGCGGGGGGAAGAAGAAGCTCGACCGCCATCTTGCATAGTTGAAACATTGCCAAACATAACGTTATCAAATGAGAAATACATGTTTAACAAAGAGCTAATCAGGCGCGGATCCAGACCTCTGATTTGGGGGGGCGGTCGCCGGTATATAAGATCTACTTTTGATCTCGGAAGTGTGTCGCGGTCGAATTGTCCAAGCGGGGGGGGGGGGGGGCTCTCTACCTATCTCCCTGGTACTTGCAGACTAAGCGAGCTGATGGAAATTGAAAATAAATATTTATAATTATAAAAGGGCACTTTTTATCATAATAGGATGCTGATTATTGAAAAAACATAATTAAAATTATAAATTGAGCTTGGTCATTATTCAAGGAATGTCTCTCATATCATTATTAGATTTTGGTTGAGATCGAACCAAAAATTAAGGGGGGGGGGGGGGGGCAAAATTAAAATGATAAGATTTTCAAACTAAAAAAACCGAGAAAAATGAAATATACTATAAAATGAACCTATAATAAAAAAGAGTTATTATTTTTTCAGGAGCCAAAATTGGGGGGGGAGGTGAAAAAATTAGAACTATCAATATAGGACTTCGAGCCTTTTATGGAAGACGAAATTTTGCACATGAACCTTATAAGACCTTATGAAAATTACTCACTAAGTGAAGTTAAGGGAGGGGGGGGGGGGGAGTCAAAAATATTTTCAAACAAAAATTAAAGAAAGATGCTATTTCTAATAAAATAGTCTCAATTAAAATAAGATGTTATTAATTGCTAATGGGCCCAAAATTAAGAGGGGGGTTCTTTCGTTAATATTAAAGTGGAAATCGGTCGATGTCTCGGCTTACCCTCATGTCACCATCCCCCAAGGAGGGATCCAAGTACACCTGTTGTGTGCAATTTCATGTGGGACCCATGACTATTCAATATTAACAGTATAATCATTGGTTTGCTCGTGGATGGAAATCCTATTGCCGTATTAGCTGATACTATCTAATGGTTGACTTCTTGACCAAAGTGACTTTATTTATATTATTAAAAAACAAATCCTTCGATGGCTTCTTTTAATTAATTACTCATGTTTACAGTTTATTTGCTAATAAAGTTAGAAGAGAGAGGGAAAGCATTATATCGCCCCCTCTTTCACACTTTGATTGGGATTTTATATGAATACTATAAATATGGATAAATCGTGTATCATATTCGATTCCGAGCGTCATTACAATATCAATAGAATTATTTTTTCACGAATACAAGATTTCATTCCTACTAATAGAATCATCGATTCTATTTGTTGGATAATGGAAATAAAATCAGTGATTCGACATTTGGTTTTAAAATTAAATTTGAATTTAAAAAAGTAAAAAAAAGACGAAAAGAAAATAATAATGAGATGTTATTATTTTTTATTTTTTAATATTAATAAATAACAAAAGTAGATTATGTGAATATTATTCTTTTATCTAAGGTATATTCGATTTATTAAAAAAAATGAAAAATGAGATTCATCTGATTGTTAAAATAATGATTTAAAAAATTTTGAAATATAATATGCAGATGGACCGAAAGAGCGAAACGAGAATCAACTCGATGATCAATGAACGAATATAAATGAAAGTAATTTGGACTTTTCCTTAATAGGGAAAAACAGTAGATACAGAATGCCTGTATCAATTACAATGGTATATGAAAACATAATTCAATTAATAAGAAAAAATTACTGATTATTTAAGGAAATAGAAACAATCTAATTTTTACTTTACTATACAAAGTATGGTCAAGTATTGTAATCGTGCATGAAAAAGTGTTTTTTTTTCGAAATATCTCAAAAACGACTGAAACTATTTTGATTAAAAAAAATTGAGCGAAACCATACCAAATTTTGTGGACGAGCTAACTCAAAAATTAGTGTGAATATCGAAACCAAATTTCACACGTAGTTTTGGTCCATTGAGATTAAGAGCTGATTAGATTTTGGTGCATATCGACCCAAAATTAAGGGGGTGGAGGGGGAGGTAAAAATTAAAAATCTAGGCCATTTGAGCAAACTAAACGAAATTTTGTATACATAATCAGTGGGATACCAGAAGTCTAAAAATGCAAAAACTATCCCCTCAAAAAATGAATATCTAGGCCCTTGTACCAAACTCAACCAAATTTTCTATGCATAATCAGTGGGACCCCAGAAGTCTAAAAATGCACAAACTAACGGCCTAAAATGGGGGGGGGGGTATAGGGTCAAAAAATGAAGATCTAGGCTCTTGTACCAAACTCAACCAAATTTTGTATACATAATCAGTGGGGCCCCAGGTGTCTAAAAATGGAAAAACTAACCCCCCCCCTACATGATTATAAATAATTTTAGGGGCTAGATTGTATGGTAAAGTCAAGTGGATGGCCACATAAGAACACGTCAGCTTATTAATTACTAATGGTAAGTGGTTCTTGGCACTACGCAGTCTCGTGGTCAAAAATATAACTAAACTACTCTGGTCAGGTGCACAACTATCAATCATGCAGAGGATAATTTTCAAAATTGAGATGCTGAAGAATATTTAAATAAAGCACTCAATATTGCATAAGATAGTAACAACAAACTAATAATCTATCTTGTTTATTTATTATTATTATTATTATTATTTTAATAATTTTCTTTATACAATAAAAATAAATATAACCCGAATGTGTTAGTTTTTATTTTGACCACCAGTCAGCGCTGTTTACCAACGGACAGATACCAAAAGTGCTTCAATAAATAGTATACCAATACAAAAAGTTTTCCGGGCAGGAATGAAAAATATATCAAGAATCGAGGCTGGTTTATTTTTTAAGCCTTAAAAAAATACCTAGAACGAGGTTTCTCAATTATCTTTATACAGACAAATGAGGCGCTATATTTTAATGTATGTCTTAGTTAACTTTTTAAAACACTAGCGATTCAATATGTGTTTACCTTGCTAGCCAACAAAAATCATTATTTTGTGTCCATTTACAATTACGAAACCCTACTAGCAAAATAGCTGTATAATTTTAGGTTATACAACTGTTATGTTGTATTGATGTTTTATAACCGTTATGGAGCACTTATAAAACAGCAACACAACATAAAAGTTATATAACCTAAAATTATACAGCTACTTTGCTAGTTGGGAAATTACTTTTGTGATAAGAGTATGATAAAAAAAATACTTTTATGTCTTTCCCTATGAATGAATGTATGAATATAAATAAATATTACTTGATACTAATAAACGAGAGTTCATTATAACGCTGTTAAATTCGAAATAATGTAGTCAATTTATGTGACTTTGAATCTAAAGAATGTTAAAATTTAATTGAAAAGGAGTTATTGAATATTTAGCTTATTTTCAGTTTTATTAATTTATTTAGTTATATGGTATTTAGTAGTTAGTTTCTTAAATTTAAGCAATGAAACATTTTGGTTGGATAATATCATTAAGTTTAAAAGAATAGCTAAATTAAATAATTACAATTTCACAAGGAAATAATTAAATAAACACTAGATAATATAAAAAAAACAATACTTGTGACGAAGGGTGAACCGCGACATAATATCGTGTACACCTACTTCCACTTTCATTTTCATTTCCAAGTAGAAGTAGGATGAAGGGGGATTATCTAATGAATTCCAAAATAATTTCACTTAATTCCAAAGACGTGTACACTTAATTCCAATCGCGGTTCACCCCTCTACTTGTGATATATGATTAACAAAATTGACGTTGACAATTTTTATATCGAAAAGCTCTAAGTTATTGATATTAAATATACCTACACCTGTGTATCATCAGGGTGGTCCTTATTTTGGGTATGTTCGAATTTTTACGCTGACAGAGGCTCATATGGTTCAAAATAAATTTAAAAAAATATCCCCCAAGTTTCAAGTCTCTATCTTAATTTTAACTTGTGCCGCACAGCGATGCAAGTTTCCCATCTAAAAAACATGGTGTTTTTGGTATTGAACGATCAATTTTTATTCCGGCCAAAGTAATCGTTCAAAAAATTTGAAAATCTATAGACTTTATCTTTATATTAGTAACTATCCCTCAGAATTTGTGCAGATTTTTAGCTATTATAATTTTGGAATTACAGCTAGATAAAATACTGCTCTTAGTGTTATAAGCTCCAAAATTATAATAACTAAAAATCTGTAAAAAATTCTAAGGGATAGCTACTATTATAAGTATAAAGTCTAAAGAGTTTGAAATTTTTTTAACCATTTCTTTGGCCGGAATAAAAATTTGCCAAAAACCCCATGTTATTTAGATGGGAAACTTGCATCGCTGTGCGGCACAGGTTAAAATTGAGATAGAGACTTGAAACTTGGGGGATATTTTTTTTTATTCATTTCGAACCATATGTACCTCTGATAAGGTAAAAATTCGAAAATACCCAAAATAAACAGCACTCTAGTGTATCATATGCTAAGAGTATTATTTGAAAATTACGAGTGTAACGTATTTAATAACTTTCAAAATACTTGAGATATAAAATTCGTTCTTATTTTTTGTTGATAAGGGAGGGAAAGAGAATAGAGGAATCTGAGGTAGTTTTTCATTATTTTAAATTAAGCCATTTTTAAAGCTGCAGGTACGAAAATTCACCTAAAAAATGGGAACTTTGATTTTGGGGAAAATGAATAAATATAAGTTGTTTTTATCTTAATTTATTTACTAGATATAATGCTCTGGAGACGGACAGGCAGATGTCGTAGCAACATTAATACGGTTCCGTTTTGCCTTTGAAAGACACCCTTAAAAAATGAGTTAACTTTTTTTTCTTTATAATAGAGATAAAATAAGATGAATTTGCATGTGGTATGATATTACTTGGAGAGGTATTCAAATCAATAAAAGATGTAATCTGTCAGAATATATGTCAGAATCAATATGCTCTAAGAGCTAAAAAGAAAATATTGAGAAAACTTTCAAGTTTTTGACAGTCATTGTAAATTTATTCATATTTGCCATCATAAGGTTTTTAGGCTTCTAATTCTAAAGAGATTTCAACACAACAAAATTGAACAATAGATGAGCATGATGTTCTTGAAAAGGTAAAATATTAGACCTTACTTAAAAAATATCAACTCTGTTTTTCGAAGATTTATTCAAAAATGTTATTTTAGAAATTTATTATTATTACAAAAAATTTATTAAATCTATATTTTATCTTTTTCAAAATTAGACTGATTATTTTAACATTATTTCTTTTCTTTTTAATAACTTTTTAAGTTGAAATGTAATTAAAAGCTTAAATCAGAATCAAATCAAAAAATAGAAAAAAATTTCATTTACACAGGAGATTTATGGTGGCAAAATTAAACTGTCGCCTTGTAAGAAACAATATATGGAAAAACATTGCTATAGCAATTGTGTCATTATTAAGAAGCGTCTCCTAGAAATGTAATAATAATGTAATAACATTTAGGAATAAATTAGATATATACCTACAGGGTGCGAAACAAGTTGACATCATTTTTTTGGACACTTATTTGACGATGTTATTGTGATTTACTTTACTATACAGGATATGGTCAAGTATTGTAATCGCGCATGGAAAAAGTGTTTTTTTTTTGCTTCTTTTTTTCCGAAATATCTCAAAAACGGTTGAAACTATTTTGGTTAAAATAAGCTGACGTATTCTGATGTGGCCAAAAATAAAAATCTAGGCCATTTGAGAAAAATTTTATATACATAATCAGTAGGCCCCCAGTAGTCTAAAATTGAAAAAACTAACCCCCTACATGATTATAAATAATTTTATTAGATATTAAATATAAGAGAGGGGCCAGGGTGTATGGTAAAGTCAAGTGGATCGCCACATCAGAATATACCAATTTATTTTTGTTAATTCTAATGATTTAGTTGAATTCCCCGATAAAATTTGACTCTAAATATTGTTTTAATGGTTTGTTTATTTTCGGTTAACTTAGCATTATGGATCTTGAAAATGTACATGATGCTGTTGTTAAGTTGCACAAGACGGGATCAACATCATTCAATTAATTTAGACTTATGCAAACTTAAAAACTGGGGATCCCAAAACTTAGTTAACTTCAATGCAGGGAAAACTCAGTGTTGCCTTATTTCTATGCGCGTCGACAGAAACCTCCCAAACATATCATTCGACTCAAACTCACTCGAATTCAGGGATAAAATTTCAATGAGAGGCGTAACTCTAGGGTCTGACCTTTCATGGAATGACCATATCTCAACCACTGCTAAAGCTGCAGCGCGCAAGCTTGATCTCCTATTTAGGTCTAGACGCTGTTATACTCCCAGTCAACTTCTTATACTGTATAAGGCTCAAATTCGTCCTTGTCTCGAATATGGCTCTCATCTGTGGAGGGGTGCATCCAAGCATTCTCTTGCTACACTGGATGCAATTCAGAAGCGAGCAATTAAACTAATAGGAGATCCGGATCTAACCAACTCACTCGACTCCCTGGCTCACCGAAGAACCGTTTCTGCCCTTTCCCTATACTACAGATACTATCACGGTGTCTGTTCAGTCGAGCTGAAATCACTTATCCCCCCTAATGCCCTCTTTACGAGAAACACGCGGTTTTCTAACGCTCAGCACCCCTTCGCTGTCAAATGCCGCGATGGACGACCACTCCAGGGAATGTGCAGAAGTTCAATTTTTGATGATTTGCAAAAAACAACACTTTTGGTTTATTGCTTTGAACATTTGATTCACTCCGCAAAGGAGAAAATATTGAGAAATACCCAGATAGCACACTCGCTCTAGAAGATCTCTTATCCTCACCTCTTAATGTCTATAAGATCTCCTAGTGACTATAAAACATGTTCTGACCAAGTGTACTAACAGGGTATTGATTTCTATTATCTTTATGCACTTCTTGTTATTAAATACGCAAGATTTTCCTTAAGCTCATCATAGAATACAGAAATTCCCGATCAACAAATAAGCTGCTACAATAGAATGCATGAAATCAGTGAGCTATAATCGCTGGTGTTACTTCTCAGAAAAAGTACCTTTGTGAAGATTGATATTATTTTCTAAAATAATTTCTAAATTAAGAATTTAAAGTAATGTTTTTCTTTCGGCCCGGCGTTAGCTAGTGTATATATAGGTACATACTTTGTTAGGAATAATACTACAACTTTTTTCTTTTATTTTTTTATTTTGATTCTCTCAATATCTCCTTTCTTTTCTTCCCTGTAAAATAACCTGATCCCTTCTATGCATAACAAATGAACGCATTTCTTATTTTAAAATAAGAATCGCTTTTACAATTCTCTACATATACCTACTAAAGAAACCACCAATATATTTAAAATAATCCTTTGAATATTCTCTATCACTCTCTCAAAATTTAATATTTTCAATTTCGAATATTAAATTGAATGTAAGTTTGTTATTGATGAAATAAGAATCGGTGAAGTTATCAAAAAGTGATTGAAAAGATTTATTTTGCCAGAAGTAGTAGAGTGTATATATAATTCATAATAAGAAATCAGTAAGGTTTACCTCTGCTTGATGCGAATAAACATCTCATTATCTTTTCTCTCTCTATGTATAAATCTTACTATGTACGTTATACCGATCTTTATTCCTAAACCGATTTAAGCCAAATTTCATTACAGGACCCTTCGTTGGTTATTTTACAAAGATCATCTACCAGAAATGTAGGAGCGTCTCCTATCTCCTCTCTGATAGATTTACAATATAGACCAGTGATCTTCAACCTGTGTCCCGCGGAACCCCGCGGTTCCACTGTACATCTCGGAGCGTTCCGCGAGTCAAAATAAAAATTAGAAAAAAAATATAAGCCACTCCCACTAGTTGACTAGTGTTTTTAACTAAAAACAAAAAATAAAGATACATTTAGTTATATTTGAAAATTAATCAGAATCTTCGTGTGTGGGCTACCGATTCGTTCGCAGCGAGACAATCTTTAATGCTATAAATGAGTAAATAACATTAATTTTATGTTAACATTTAAAAAAAATACAATACTTTTTTTAATAGTCTTTACATACCGATTTAAGCGAAATTTCGTATAGTTACATTTCAGGATCCTTCATTGTTATTGGCCCACAGTCCTTGCATTTTAAACTAAAACCTCTTCTTTCTCGATATTATTTAATCAATTCTTTTTATTGAAATTCACGCCAGTCCTAACAAAATTCAATTCTGTGTAAAACAGTTAATCATTGTTTAAAAAATAAAACAAAATTAGACATCATCTTATTGAAGTTTTATAAAAGGTTTTGTTTCACTTCTACTATTTAGTAGTTTTAACAGGGGTCTCTAAATGAGACGAATGGAAAATCCAATCAACGATAATGTGGTTTGTTTGCGTGGTGAAAAGTTACTCAAGGCTAGATGAATTTCGAAATGAAAAAAATTTGGAGCTGGATGAAAAATAACAACATATTTTATTTTTGACTTGATGCAAAGCCCGCCTTCGGCGGCCCTCTTGCTAGCCTGGGGGCACACCCCCTGAACCCCCAACCCACTAGTCCCACTCTCATACCCCACTTCCACCCACCACACCCCCCGAACCCCACCCAGCACTTCCCACCCGACGCACCATGCACCCGTGCCTAACCACCACCCCCACCAAACCACCCCGCACCCCACCCCGCACCACCCCACTACGCCTCTGGACCCTCGCCTGAGCCCCCCATTACGCTTCTGAACCCTCACCTGAATCCTCCACTCCACCCTGCACCCCGGCACCCCACCCCATGCCCTCTACCCCCCGCACCAACACTCCACCCCGCACCCAGATTTTTCATTTCTAGCCATTTAGTGACCCACAGATTATGTATACAAAATTTGGTTAAGTTGGCTCTAAGGGTAAGAATTTTCATTTTTTGATCCCCCCCCATTTTGGGTGGTTAGTTTTTGCATTTCTAGCCTTCTATTGACGGAAACAACGGAAACATACAGACATAGAGACAAACATACAGGCAGGAATTTTGTTGAGGGTGTTTTCGTTCATAACTTTGCTTGAAAAGTGTGCAACCAAAATTTGGCGTGATTTGGACTAATGTACAGACAAAACCTTAATTTTATATATATAGATTCTTGCTTCATTGTCATTTTCTGATTTGACTTGCCTTCAACATATATGGCTTAACATTTTATGAGAAATTTTGGAATGAATTTGTCTCTGCCTCATATTCAAACATTAATTCCATAAAATTATCTTTTCAATAAAGTCAGTTTCATTGATTTTAAAAATATTTTTCTTTGTTTTATTTTAAAGTCGTGAACCTCTAAAAAATCACCCTATAATTGAGAGTTTCTTTTGTAAAAAGTCCGCACATAGAGTGATCCATTTTTGCTATTTTATCTGAAATATCTAAGAAGCTGTAAAGATGGAAAAAACAAGCTCAGACAAGTTTTAGCTCAGGTAGAAATTTTCTCATCCTAGATTATTCAAGAATTACCCTTTTGGACAGAAACGATATTCTTTTTAGAGAAAGATAATAATAATTAAAAAGTCACTAGCATTCGAGTCTCTTTCACTCTTCTCAATATATGATTAACATTATATTAAAAAAGTATAAATGACTGACATTTTTTTATATGCCCCTATGAGTTATGCAACCGATTAGCTCTGCTATATTAGTTGTATTATAGCCTACAGGCGTGCCCGTGAACAATTACCAAAACTAAAGGATTTCTCTTTTTACTGCTAATATGCTTATGTGAAATATTCATAAAGGCCTTTGAAACTATTTAGTCTCTAAATCATGGCTGCCAACTCCGCGGCCCGTAGGTCGCATGAGATCCAGCACAGCAATCAATGCGGCCCGTCGTAAAATTATAAATTTTCTTACAACATTGAGATTTTTATGTTACTGAAAAAATCTGATACAATTTGACCTGATAATTTTCTTTTTTTTCTTCTTCTAAAATAAGAAGAAATTATTAGAATTTTCCCAAAATTTTTTGAAGAATTTAAGACAGATTTTCAATTTTGAATGTGAAAAAATATATCAAAATTTCAGAAAAAATAATCACAATTTTGCCTTATTTTGAACCATTTATACTATTGATTTAAATATTTTAACTGCAAACTTTCTGATTGAATGTATAGAACTGTCGCTTTATTAAAATTTTATAAAAATTATCTACCCAGAAACAAATATTCCTCCTGGCTTCTCAATATTTATTCACTTTTTAGAAATATGAATTTACATAATATACCTACCGAAATAAAAGAGAATAAAATTCACCAAAAGCAAAATTATTAGCTCAACTATCACGTAACAAAAATTTCGAAAAATTAAAAATTATTCTTCATCTCATATTTCCATTTTTTTAAATAGTAAATGATTTAAATACAATATCCTGAAGTAAAAAACTCAAAGATTATTATGCTATGATATTTTTGCTTTTTTGTCTTGATGAATATCATTATACTACATTATTAACTATATTTTTTGATTAACAAATATCTATGGATTAGTAAATTTTATATGTTTTTCCTTCAAATGAGGCCCGTATAAGCCCAAAGGTTGGACTAGCCACAAAAACGATTGATTTTGTTTACCTATTTACTCAAAAAATCGTAACTTTTAGCCATCCCTGGTTATTCTTTTATATAACTTTTGACTGTTTTATTTGACAAAAATAGCTATTTATCAAACTTATTTAAATCATCTTGCGAAATAGTTTATAGATTTGTTCAAATCACTAAATTGTTTCAAGGATATGTAAAAATCAAGGACTCACATTTAGTCATCAGCCAAGTTTTGATCAAACTTCTAGTAATTTGATCAAATAACCAATTTAATCATAACTCTGCGACATATTTATATATTTAGAGTCATAAGTGAAATTAGATAATGAGGCATGGAACATCTTTTTAGGATATCATCCGTTTGACTCGCATTAAAGGTTTATCTTCTTTGACCGCGAGGAAAGAGAGGATGCTTACTAAGACAACGAAGAGATCAAGCTAATGAGCTTAAACCATGAATGAGTATGATGATGATGATAAAAAAGGACAAAAAATAGTTTCCTTCAAGGATTGTTTTCTCAGAAACACATTTAAAGCTCATTTTTTGTTCTTGGATTACAAGTTATAAGTTTCAATTTTTTTTTTTTTTTTATAAATTTTATTCAACCAATTATTTTACATGAATTTATGCATACATTGTTTTTGAGCTTCCATTCCGGAGATTACTTCTCCACCATCGAGTGTCCTTGATCATCTTTTAGTCCTTGTTTTTAATAAGAGGAAAAAACTAATTAAATAAAAAAACCTCTTTTCCGATAATTATTTCAATTCCATTATTCTCTCCCAATAATTTCCTCAATCATAAGTTCCAATTGTAATTGCTAACTTGTATGTCAATTTTTCTGTCTATCCTGAGTTAAATGATCAAAGAATCCTAAGACAAAATAATTAAATCATCAATGGTAATTTCTTTTGCATTCTAAACAATTGATAATAATTTAAATAACTATGTCTAGTTGGTGGAACAATTCAGAGGTTAAAAGATACGATTATGTTTTATCATACGTTCATAATTGAATTACGTTCGAAAAAGCTTTCTACACTCAAGGGTTTCTGCATGGATAATTATTTAAAAGCACCCTATAAACAAGTAGGCTACAAATCATAAACTGAATTGAGAGTTTTTATCTGCGTTTTTGTTACTAACAAATTCCAATGGATCGATTGGGAACTGTCTAAAAGAATTGAATTAGACCCCTCGCTCTATACAAACATTTTTACTAAAATATTAACTTGATAGAAAAAATATTATTTTATTAGGTAAAGGCTTTTAAAGAATTTGTTGCCTTTAGTGAAATTTATATTATTTAATGAAAATCAATTCAATATTAAATCAGTTTATTGAATTTATTGATTGGAAAATAAGCTAGATGTACTTTCATTTTATACCCCATAAAATAATGTATTGTAAATATAATATAAGCATGAATCATGATATGATATCCATTAGTGCAATTCGAAGATAGTAAGTGACATTGGGGTTGAATAATTTAAAGCAAAACATTTAAAATTATTCACATTAAAATCACTTAAATTATATTGTATTCAAATAAAGGTAATCATTGTTCAAATTTATCTTCTAAAATGTTATAAAAAAATAACTGAAATCTGATAAAGTGCAGCCCAGGATACAAAAACAGTATTTTCTACTAATTCTAATTATGTTATTGTAATGAAAAGATCTAACAAAAGGAAAAATACTGATACTGTTGTATAGCGAGGAAAAATGGGGAAAGGAGTACTTTGTTATTTTTTGCCTCCCTCCCCCTCTTAACATATTTGTCGATTTATAGAATTTGCCAGGAAACAAATACCTGTACTATATATATATACAGCTGAGTGTTTATTTTTATTTATTTATTTATTTTGTTATATGTAGGAAATTAAATGTCAACATTTCCATTTCGTGATAGATTTTTCCCTATAATTTTTAAATCAAAAGTGTAAATACAAAATGTGTTCAGAATTAAAACTTGAAAGAAATTTATTCATACATCCTTGTGGGAATATTATCAAAAGAGAGAAGATAACTAAAAACTAAAAATTACTGAAACACGGTTTCATTTCAAGAGATCACGATTGCTCCGGCACCGATCGAGCTAAGAACTTGGAATGTGATTTGAAGGCTAGTTTTAAGACGTAAATGATTGCTAATAAAGTTTTATTAAATTAAAATTTTCAAGGGGTGAATGACATAAGAAACAATTTATAAAAGCACGTTTTTATTCTGTTTTATTTCTGATTTCTCCAAATTACTAGGTCTAAAAACCTGAAATTTTGTATAAACTTTACTTTTAAGATGTAGAATTTCAGAAATCGTAAAAACCATTCTTTATTAATGATTTTTTTTTTCAATAACACTGTTCGTCAAAAATTAAACAAAAATTTTCTCCGTAAACCTAACAATGGATTCCAATAGAGTTTTATACGCTAATTATCATGCGATTTCCCGATTTTTTACAACACGTCATAGTTTTGAGATATTATCGGTCAAAATGATGAAAAAGACTATTTTGACCTATATTCGAGTCCAGTTAAATATTAAATATCAATATTTGAAATCAAAATATTTTGTTGACGAGATATAAAATAGATTCCTCTTTGATTTTCAAATTACCATTTGTTTTTAGCTTAATGAGAACTCGAGTTATAACTAAAAAACTAAAACTACTTGATTAAAATTACGTGATTATAAATGATAATAAACATAGATAAAAACTTAAGGTCTTGGTTTTTTAGTTATAACTCGAGTTCTAATTGAGCTAAAAACAAGTGGTAATTTGAAAATCAAAGAGAAAGCTGTTGTCTATTACGTCAAAAAAAATCTTGATTTCAAATATTGGTGTTTAATATCTAATGGGACTCGAAAATAAGTCAAAATGGCCTTTTTTTGTCGTTTTGACCGACAATATCTCAAAACTCTGACGTGTTGTAAAAATCGGCAAATTGCATGATAATTAGCGTATAGAACTCTATTGGAATCCATTGTTAGGTTTACGGAGAAAATTTTTGTTTAATTTTTGACGAACAGTGTTATTGAAAAAAAAATCATTAATAAAGAATGGTTTTTACGATTTCTGAAATTCTACATCTTAAAAGTAAAGTTTATACAAAATTTCAGGTTTTTAGACCTAGTAATTTGGAGAAATCAGAAATAAAACATCAGCGTATAAAACTCTACTCGAATCCATTGTTAGGTTTACGGGGGAAATTTTTGTTGAGTGGTGTAATTAGAATACATTTAAAATTAAAATGGTATTTAAGTTTTCTGCCTTTAAGTGAAATAAAAGCAAATTTTTTTTTCATTTTCACTTGCATTTGAATGCATGTTTATTTTTCAACATCTCCTATAAACTACAAAGTTATACAGAAAACCCTTGATGATTGCGGTTTTGATTAATTCGCAGCAAATTTTGATACCATTTCTTGAAATATGCGGTAAAAATTTTGAGTAAAGCGCCCTTTTTTAACAACACAAGCCTTAGGAAGTATTAAAAATTAACGACAACTCCATATTAAGTTTGATTAATGCGGTTTTGAATTGTGTGGTATATTTAAAGAATCCATTAACCCCACTAATCAATGGATTCCTGTATATAGAAAAATACATTTTAACTTTTCAAATGAATATAAAATTAATGTAAAAATGTTTAATCTTTAAACTGTTATGGCGCAAAGGGGAAAATAATTGGTTATTCGATTAAAAATATGACGTTCCAGCAATGTTTTTATCAAGGGACATTTTATTTAGTAGAATTTATCAAATTGGAAATGCCTCCATAAGCTATTCAATTAGTTTCCATCAAAGGTGGAGGGTAATTTAGTAATTTTTTTTATGGAAAACAAATTAAAACAATGACTGCAAATTAATTAACCCCTATAGGTGAAAAAACGAGTGAATAAATACTATATGCTTAAAAAGCCTCAAAATAACGCAATTAGAAGAAAAAAATTAAACTCATGTACCTAAAAGTAAAATTAAAAAAGTAAATATTTGGTGGAAAATGTATAATAGTCAAATTGCAGAGTAGTTTTTTATAATTAGTGTTAAGGCGCGTCCACACTTCTGTTGTCGATTCGACTTCCTGTTTTCCGTACCGACTTGATTCGGGTTGCGTTCGGTTCGGCCAGACATGGTTCGACAAAGCCGGGTGACACGAATGGTATATGGCTGATTCTCAAAAAAAAAAAATCGAAATTGTTATCCTTGCTGATTCCTGTGAAATGGGATTCTAAAAGTTATCATAACAAAGAATTTTTTATGAAACTACATCCCTAGGCGTACAAATTATAAAACAGATTTATCTTTTTTATCATAAATAAAAAATATATGTTCAAGTAAATACCCTAAAAATCATTCCCTCACTGTGTCCCAACCACCAAATTCACATAGATTCAAAGATCTAAATCGAAAAGCTTCTTATAACTGGCTGTTATCTTATTATTTATTCATATATAATAGTTATGGCTGTAGATAAATGTGTATATAGTTTAAACACGACAAACGGAAAAGTCAAAAAAATATAGTTTTAAATACGTCTTTAAAAAACGAATCATTCCCTCACCGTTGTGTAAAAGTAGGATTAAAACATTATTTCAAATTATATAGTGAACACTGCCTTATTGTTTTTAGAAGTTAGCAATATTGATTCTAAAAATATACCAGACTCGGCTATGAGTGATAAGATTTAGTGTTAAAACTATTAAAAATTAAAAAGTTTTGAACACTACTGTGGAGAGAGAAGGAAACATTTGTTTCATTCATTGACCCTTTGAAACCCAGAAGAAGGAGGGAAAAATCCTCCGAAACGTCGGTTTGAAAGGAAAGGAGGAAAGATTCCATTAAATTACACCTTATTTGATATGTGTTATTTTTTCTTTCCTCACTACCCCTGGGCTGCCTTCCATTACATTCAATGAAAATTTCTACCAGTCCGTCTCTCTACAGAGAAAATTTCGTTGCAAAAAAATTAAAAATAATTTTTTTTCTAAGTTCACATTTTGGGCCGTCATTCCCTCACACTGTGTTGTAAAAAGTTAAGCGCTTATTTATGAATCATGTATCATATTTTTGTATGTGTTCCTAGAATTAATAAAGTATCGCACGTAAGGGAAATTATAAAGCTATTTTCCCTACTTTTGTGCAATAATGTTTTATTTTCTCATTCCCTCACCTCCCTTATGCAAATTATTGGTGTTGGTTTTCTAAGCAACGGTCCAGTAAACCATTACAAGAACAAGTTTATGTTCCAAGTTGCCTCTCACCATTTATAATATTTTTTTCAGGGTATCACATATTTTTCTTGGAACTATTCAGAACCCAATACTGTATGGACCCCCTCACCCCCCTTTAAACCCAAAAAAGTTGGGTACCACAATAACCTTTTAGACAATTAGCCTATGTACTATCAAATTTACAAAAGAAATTCCATAATAATTAAAAAAAATTACAATCAATTTATCCAAGTCATTTTTTGATTTTTTTTCTTTGAGAATCAGCCACATACTTATTCGACACCGTTCGGCATAGGGTGGACGCGGCTTTATAGTGATTTCTCTCCAGCCAACTTAGAGGAAAAGTAGAAAAAATTGTATGACACTCCTTTATGTGTTATTCATGGCTCGTTGTATTTAGTACCTATATAGGTTGTGGTTGTTTGACACGTTAAAGAAAAACGAGATTAAGCAGAATAGAGTCTGGTAAAATAAGGTAAATGCGACTATCAAATATTTGTTATTTCTTAAATATATGTATTTTCTAATCATATGATTACTTTACAAAGGAAAAAGATTGTTTAAAAAATCGATCCAACAAGAAAAATAGAAACGAAATAATCCACCTTTATCTGGTACGAGTGGTTTTAACTTGCAAAGTTTGGCTGGACAAATGAAATTGAGATTTTTAAAATTGATTACAATTAAAAGAGGAATAGTAGGGAATTGGACAATAAATTAATAGAGTTTTTATTAAATGGGCCAGACGTTTCGTCTATTTATTTCGACTTCTTCAGTGGCCCATTTTATCACTTTTTGTCAAAAGACAATTCCACTATTCGAAGTAACATCCAGAATCTTTTTTATTATTTCTACAATATATTCATGGCCTTAATTACTCAACAATCTTGAACTTTTTTCCCTTTTTAACAATTAAAAAATCAACAAATTTAAAGTTTTTAATTTTTTGATTGCCCTGGACCTCCTACCTCCAACTCTATTTTCGTCCCCCTAAATCCTATCCCCGATCAGTTTCCACCTCATTTATGATTCTCTAGGGCCCCACATATTATGTATACAAAATTTTGTTGATTTCAGCTCAAAAACCTAGAATTTTCATTTTTTCCTCCCCTCCCCTGTATATATAAATAATATTTTCGAATTTCGTATTAGTTGAGAGATATCCGCTGCGAAATTAAAAATGTGACATTCGTTTGTATATGATTTTTATATAAATATAATATACAAATCATGTTACCTGAGAAATAAATATAAATAGTGTAATTTATCTTTTCTACTGATTACAGCAAGTGAAAAACTTTCAAACAAAAATTAGCAGGAATTACTTTCTCTATATATCTTTGCTTTTGATGGAATTTGTTGAACAGCTGAATTATTTGATAATTTGATATAGTGGCCGTCCAAATCACCTTTTGACGCCTAAATACAAATTATGTTCTAAAGCCTATAATTTAAATCCTCAGAAAATATCCTTAGAAAATATCTGATTCAAATACGACAATTCATAAAAATACATTAACCCATTTTTATTGCAAACAGAATTTGTACGGAAAGTCAGAAAAAAGACAAACAAATTTTATTGAAGGTGTTTTCTTTCATAACTTTGCTTGAAACGTATATTTATGGTTACCCTGCCATGGCAATGTTGATTGCTTAACTTGTTAAACATAAAAAAAAAGTTTAAAAAAATTTCTTTAACTTATAATAGGAATAATTAATAAGAAATGATAATACAAAATATTCAAAGAAAAAAATTAATATAAAAAAATAAACCTCGAAATTGAACTGAATGCAAAAAACGTCTTTCTAATTGAAAAAAAATGAATAAAGTAGATAATATAAAAAGAAAAAATAAATTGACAAAATGAAAGAGAAAAAAATCATGGTAAATTTTGCTTAAAAACCAATATTGAAAAGTGGGTGTAAATTCAAAACTAAGCAAAAAAAAAAAAATAGAATAGAAATTGGTTATATATAGATCTATTCTAGTTAACTATGAAAAATATTAGTTTAATTTCTTTGATATAATAATGATTAATATGAACTCAATGTAGTAAATTTGTATTAAAAATAATTAATGTTTAAATAATTATTACAAATACAACTGAATGTGAAATTAGAGACGGTGTAACTGATAAACAATAGAATGTGATAAACAATATGCGGAGAGATTAATTGGATCAACCACAAAGAGAAATAAGACTTTTCTTAGATTCAACACGAATTTAATACCTAATTAGAAAGCATTATAACATTATTTGATTAAGGTTTGATAATGGGATAAATTCATTATTAGAAAGCAGATATTACTATCGATTTCGATTTAATTAATAGAGGAGGGTGAATCCGGTATCAAATGGGTACGCCATAACGAGCCAATTTGTCGAATTTTATATACCTTTTTTTTATAGTAGGTGAAATGCCTTTACGCACAAAGTGTCGGGCTCCGTGCTATGAAGGTAGGTAGCTTTTGAAGCAACCGTGACCCGACTACCGACTAAAACACCTACTCCTTCTTCTTGGTTTTCAACCCAGTTTTCCGCGATAGGAATTGCCTCCCGGCATAACATCTATCGCGGATTTGGGGATTATCTATCGGTCTTCAAATGACCTTCCTTCACTTTCATTACCTCTTGTATGTATTGGTTAATTAGTCGCCATCTCTCCTCATTTGTTAACATTTGGGCGATCATGTTATCTGAGGAGATCAGCATACCTAGGTGATTTCCTAGATCCTCTCTTTTGGGCTTCCATCTTTCGCAGATGAACACGGTGTGTTCTGCGTCGTCCTCTTCAGATTTACAGCTCGGACAAGTTGCCTTTGTTGCCCTTCCGACTCTATGAAGGTAGCTGTTGAAGCAACCGTGACCCGACAGTACTTATATGAGATAATAATTTATCTCACCGTGATTTCTTTGCAGCAAATTTCTTATGTTGGGGATTAATTTGTAAGTCCACCGTCCGATCACATCATCATCCCACCTCTCTTGCCATCTGTCTAGGAGTCTTTCCCTAGCTTCTTGCTTGATTTGAAGTTTTATTACTTCATTATTGGTCCTTAATTCTCTAAAGATTTCATCTCTCTCTCTCTGGCCATAAGGTCTATGGGAGGTATACCAGCCATAACCATTGCTGCACTTCCTGAAACAGTGCGGTATGCAGAAGTGACCTTTACTGCAGCCAACCGCTGCACAGACCACAACTTTTGCCTATATGTTTTTTGTTCATGGCCTCAACCCAAATTGGGCATGCATACAGTATCTTCGATTGGATAACGTTTGCGTATAGTTTCATTTTCTTCTCTTTAGGTCCGCCAATATTAGGCATCAGGCGTGAGAGTGATCCTGCTGTTTTTGCGGCCTTCTCTGCTATCTTCTTTATATGTGGTCCAAAGGAAAGGCCTCTGTCCAGTTCCACACCTAGATATGTCATCTGTTTTTTCCAGGGGATACGAACCCCATCTATGGCAAGCCTTGGCGTCTTATAAATTCTTCTTTTTGTATACCTACTTATATAAATAATCTTAATAAAATTTTAAACTATTTAAGTAAAATGAGAAAGAATTTTCTCCATCTTGACTTTTAGGTACATTTAAAAAATATTGACATTAAACAAGTTTACCATTGGGGGTCGGGATAGCCGAGACGTTAGCGTGCCAGCCAGTTAATCAAGTGGACCCGGATTCCAATCTGACTCAAGGCAACCGGCTAAAAATCTGATCCCTGCATAGAAGTCTTAATTTAATATCAGTATCGTAAATTGGTTAATGGCTAGAAGGGCCGAAAAGCCAAAAAAAAACAAGTTTACCATTGAGATTACCATCAAGGTCGCTTAGATTTTTTTTTAAGTTGTTAAAAAACAAGAGGCAATTTACTAAAAAAAAAATTATCTGAGAAACTTGTAAAATGTAACTTGATTATCGGTTCCGTTATGTTATATTCAGTTCAGGTGTTGTTTGGCTGGGTAGAAATAGTTTGGTTCAACTGCCCCTAGAGCCTATCGATCAAAAATCAAATCCCTGGCCCATCGTATAACTGTCTCCGCCCTTCATTCTAACGAGATCAAATCAATAATCTCTTCTAAAGCCTTATTTGTAAGAAATACACGATTTTCAAAAGATTCAGCACCCATTCACAATTAAATTAGATAATAACCGAACAAACATATTCGCCAATTCGTTTATCCCTGACTTCTAGAGACAGGAAGTTGCTTAGGCCATCTGTCGTCACAGCAATATATAACCTTCAGTCTTTCAAGACTCGCATCCACAGATACATTCAACCCCGACACAATCCCTGAAATGTCTTCTTCTTTCCACGATACAAGGATCAGCTCCAGACTTCAGAGGTTGTACTTTTTTGGTGCAACTTCTTGTATCAATCTTATTAAATTAATATAAAATAAGCTGACGTGTTCTGATGTGACCATCCACTTGACTTTACCATACAACCTGACCTCTCACTTATATTTAAATAAAATTATTTATAATCATGTAAGGGGGGGGGGATTAGTTTTTGCATTTTTAGATTACTATATACCCACTGATTAACAAAATTTAGTTGAGTTTGGAACAAGAGACTATATTTTCATTTTTTGACCCCCCCCCCCCCACCCATTTTCGGTGTTTAGTTTTTCCATTTTTAGGCTTCTGGGGTCGCACTGATTATGTATACAAAATTTGGTTGAGTTTGTTACAAGAGCCTATATTTTCATTTTTTGACCTTACACCCCCTAATAATAATGGTATTTATTTATATTTTTTTTAATACTTTATCCATAAATGCGAAGCAGACGGATAAAGTATTGTAATCGGTCTCGAGTCAAGCGCAACTTCAAAGGGTCCTCAGGTAAAGACTACGGATCCCATAATCTCAAGCCAAAGTCATGTAGTATTCAATTAGGTTGAATTTTAGGAGCTGATGGTTTTGCCAAAATTTCATCTCTGGTCTCGCCCAGAGCCCAAAAGTGCGATTTTTTCATTTAGTCCATGGGGATATATGATTGTATTTATAGTATAATATAATATCAATCGCAGAGCTCTTGGTAGTCGGGTCTGCCTGGAGTAGAGCGTTGTCGATTTCTAAGTCGGGGACTCAAATTTAATTAACCCCCACGAACACTATTAACTCATTTATTTATTTACCCTTAAAAATAAAAAAGCCAATGTTTTTCATATTTTATATGAATAGATTAGAAATTAACTTTTTTTTAGATTTCAGCTTTGCTAAATCCTAAAACAAAATCTATTTTACTCCCTCGAACCTCTTTTCCTGAGGCGCTTATCAAATCAGTTTTGAAAATTTATACTAATTTTATTCTTAATGACATTATCAGCTGTAACAAGGTTATTTATGTTTTGTTAAATCCAAACAGTGTGAATTGTGTGCGGTCTGTGTGATATATATCCTTGAAAGGTTAAATGTATAATAATATAACGACAACAATAACACAAACTTAATTTAATGTAACACATTTGTTCTTGGAATTATTATCGTTTTTTAGATTTTGTTTGATAGAAAAAATATTGAATAATTGATCATGTACAACAAGCTTGAGCAGAGAAAATGCCCAAACGATATTAATTTGGGGAGAAAACCGATAATAGTATTTTATTTACCAGTGTTTTTATGATCGAAAATAAAATGTTACTGAGTCTTTAGTGTGGCTTTGAAATGGCATTATCTTTGTGTTAAACATAAATATTTTTTATCACATACTTCCAAAAAAATAAATCATCATATACAATAAAAACAATGGGAGTAGTTAAAAAATAAATTGAAATAAGTGTTTTTAAAGACGATTTTTTTACGACCCAAGATTCAATTCAAGATTGTTTTTCATTTGTATAAAAATAAAATATTAAAAAATAAACATTTCTATTGGCAAACAAATCACGATATGGGTGGCATCTATTCAAGATATATAGCATTGATAGCTCATTTTAAATTCACCTCTCCCCTTCACCTTGACTATATGAATACTGTTTATTATATATCAGATAGTTTGTATTCACCCCTTCGGGAATTGAACCAAGCCAAGTGCTCAGATGATACTTTTACTTTGTGTCTATCGGCAGAAGGTAGAAACAATAAAAAAGATGAAATAATTTTTAATTATTTCTAGAGACTATAGTTTCGAAGGCATTGCCTTCATCATCACAAATATTTCAAATTAGTTACAAATTAAGATTTATACATTGAAAATTTTGAAAAATATATAATGTCTTTTTCTTCATGTTTCCTCTTGGGAGATTAGAATGTAAAAATTTAAAAAACAGAAGACTCTCTCATTTTATTTTTAACCTAAAAATAAAAACAATTCTGTTACCATCGACAGTGAAATCTTTTATTCAACTAATAAAAAAGATGTTTTGTTTGTTGACAATTTCAAGATATTCATTGTTAACAATTTCATATAAAAAATGGTCCTCCATCAAAACTTTTTAGTAATATTACATTCACTATTGTATCTTACAACATATTATTTACTAATAAGTATCTAATTAATATAAGAAAAGTGTGAAGTTACAATTTATATTTGTATTTTTGCAATGAGTTAATGTGATTTTACCAATATAAATAGTATTTTTTTACTATACCTACGCAAATTTGTTAATTTCCCATCTAGTTTTATTGTAAACAAATAGTAAATTTATAATTTTTTTAACACTGTTTAAATCTTTAAGTAGTCTATATAAGAGATTTTGTTTTATAAAAAAGTAAATAAATAATAATAATTAACCTTTACTCAATATCGTAAGACAATATTTTAAATTTTATATTTATCGTTTCGAGCATTTATTTTCGAAGTAATAAGCTTGACACTCACCCATTCCGATCCTTTCAATAATATAATTCCTAGAAATCGGAATCCCTATTACAGTCA
The DNA here is from genome assembly GCA_024734495.1 of Forficula auricularia. Classification (NCBI taxonomy): domain Eukaryota; kingdom Metazoa; phylum Arthropoda; class Insecta; order Dermaptera; family Forficulidae; genus Forficula; species Forficula auricularia. Next base: position 56,235 of record JALMQS010000374.1, read on the forward strand.
AGGGAAGCCCTTCCCTGTTACTCAAGTTTGAGTCCCCGAACTAGATCTGCATGAACGGTTCCATGATGTAAAGGCGTATTCTTAGAATATTATAATTTAATGCCATACAATTTACTAGTTCTATTCTAATCCAACTCTTGAATATTCTCTTTTATTATTATTGTTTCTTTCCTTATTTAGTCTTTCGACTTATGTCATTTTTGAACTTTTAATGTTTCTATTTGATATGACCAATGATCTCATAAATTAAAATCCATTTAAGAAGGTCCTTTCGCTCTAGTTGAGTCAAAAGAACTGTAGTATCTAATCTATATATATATAAAATTAAGGTTTTGTCTGTACATTGGTCCAAATCAAGCCAAATTTTGGTTGCACAAGTTTCAAGCAAAGTTATGAACGAAAACACCGTCAACAAAATTCCTGTTTGTCTGTCTGTGTGTCTGTATGTCTGTCTGTCTGGGGTCCGGGGTGCAGGGTGGAGTGGAGGGTTTAGGTGAGGGTACAGATGTGTAGTGGGGTAGTGCGGGGTAGGATCCGTGGTGGCTGGGTGCGGGGTGGTGGTGTGGGGCTGGGTGGAAGGCACGGGGTGGGGTGGTGCAGTGAGGGTTCAGGTGAGGATCCAGAGGCTTAGTGGGGTGGAGGGCACGGGAGTGAGGTCAGGGGGATGGTGGGTTCAGGGGAAGGTCCAGAGGCGTAGTGGGGTGGTGGGGGCGGTGGTTGGACACGAGTGCAGGGTGCGGGGGGTGGGAGATGCTGGGCTGGGTTCGGGGGGGGTCGTGGGTTGGGGGCCCAGGGGGTTTGCCCCCTGCCTAGCAAGAGGGCTGCCGAAGGCGGCCCTTGCAGCTAGTATTTAATAAAATAAGTTAAAATACAAATGAAAAATAATAGAATTAAAAAATAAATCGTATGAAAGCCGTAATATGTTTGAAATAAAAACAATTATAACAAATAATTAAATATAAAAGTTAGTTTGATTTATTCAAATCAGCTGATAATAAATCTTGTATTATTTGGCAATGCGTTGTATTGATACGGTTTATCTTTACATCCAAACATAGCATTTATGTGATTTTTTAAAGTAAATACCTAAGTAAAGTCGTCGGTCAATCATATATTTTATTGCAAAAAAAGAAACCTGCATATTTCAAAAAGCTAATTTTTAGTTGTTTTTTTTTTTTTTTTTTTAACTATTATCTATTCAACTAATAGTAGTATAATTCAAGAGTAAGTGTCACGATCTTAATTTTCCATAAGACTCTAAGAAAATGTTTACATTTTAAAAAATTTGCTGTGATGTGTGATTCAAACTTCACCAAAGCATAGATAGAGACTTAAACTATTATAAAAAATTATGTTATAGTTATAATCTAATATTTTTTGATTTAACATTGGCGGCGAAGGGCCTCTTTGAAGAATTAATAAAAAGCCAAACTTTATTAAATAAAAACATTATATTGTAAATTTTCTTTAATTCATTAAATGATTTCATTTTTTTCAAAGCATCAATTTTTCCTCAGACTGGATTACAATACCTGCATGCAAACTTAAAAACTGGGGATCCCAAAACTTAGTTAACTTCAATGCAGGGAAAACTCAGTGTTGCCTTATTTCTAGGCGCGTCGACAGAAACCTCCCAAACATATCATTCGACTCAAACTCACTAGAATTCAGGGATAAAATTTCAATGCTAGGCGTAACTCTAGGGTCTGACCTTTCATGGAATGACCATATCTCAACCACTGCTAAAGTTGCAGCGCGCAAGCTTGGTCTCCTATTTAGGTCTAGACGCTGTTATACTCCCAGTCAACTTCTTATGCTGTATAAGGCTCAAATTCGTCCCTGTCTCGAATATGGCTCTCATCTGTGGAGGGGTGCCTCCAAGCATTCTCTTGCCACACTGGATGCAATTCAGAAGCGAGCAATTAAACTAATAGGAGAACCGGCTCTAACCAACTCACTCGACTCCCTGGCTCACCGAAGAACCGTTTCTGCCCTTTCCCTGTACTACAGATACTATCACGGTGTCTGTTCAGTCGAGCTGAAATCAATTATCCCACCTAATGCCCTCTTTACGCGAACCACGCGGTTTTCTAACGCTCAGCACCCCTTCGTTGTCAAATTGGATAAAATTCGAACAAGCGCTTTCGCCAACTCTTTTATCCCTTTGACCTCCAGAGACTGGAACTCGCTCCCTGCTACCATCTTTCCCGCGACTTATAACCTTCAGCTATTTAAGACCCGTATCCACAGATACCTTCGACCCCCGCCCAACCCATAAAATTCTTTCTTCTTCTTTTCACGATGGAGGGGCCAACCCAGGCCTTTAGGGGTTGCACCTTTTTGGTGTAACTCCTTCTCTCATCATTATCATTAAAAAAAAAAAAAAAATGAATGGAACTTCTTTCTTGTGCTAAAGGGTATATAATTCCGAAACAAAGAACGGCTTAGATTTTGGTCTTTCTAGCTTTGGTACCAACAATATATCAGAAAAAATTGAATTGTTATATAGGTAGCTATAAAATAGCTTTTCCTAATGAAATGAAATTTGGTGCTCAGGAAAAAGTACCAAGTCTTATAAAAGTTGAAACGGTCCAAGATATAAGCATTTTTGATTGAATGTTCCACTCGTGTGCTTGTCAGACCATTTTCTCAACCATAACTACACTCTAATTTCAACTTCTCTGGGTGTTCCTTAATTGAAATTTTTGCCCTTTAGGGTGTGAAAGGATGTTCAGAAAAATAAATTAAATCCATATTCGTGCTTAGCGCATTCAAATTGTCCCAGAATCTGCTAGATATCATCCACTTAAACGGAAAGTTAAATTATGGGTAGTCACTTCTTTATGGGGTGAAGGGATGTTCAGAAAAATAAATACAATTGATATCCATGCGCATTCAAATTGTCCCAGAATCTGCTAGATATCATCCACTTAAGCGGAAAGTTAAATTAGGGGTAGTCACCCATTTAGAGGATGAAGAGATGCTCACAAAAAAATACAATCGATATTCATGCTTAGTGCATTCAAATTGTCTCAGAATCTGTTAGATAACATCCACTTAAGCGAAAAGCTAAATTATGGGTAGTCACCCATATAGAGGTTGAAGGGTTGTTCAGAAAAAGAAATTCAATCGATATTCGTTCTTATATATCATTCTCTCTGAAACCTTCTAGATTCTAAAACATTGTAAAACATTCTGCCCAGTCTCTACCCTGTTTTGGCACCCATATCTCCGAAACTGACCCCTGCAGTTCCAAACCGAAACCTTCTTCATGGAGGGATGGTAGGCTACCATCCCATATAAATCCCATGGGGTTGCGGAGTTTTATCGGTTCTTACGGAATCACCACACTTACTTTTATTATATATAATGTATTTAGATTATTTTTTGACTACACTGTATATTCATATTTTTATCATAATGAAGTTTTAACTACCTTAAATAGTATAATGTTAATTATAATTATAATATATAATCAATTAAATAAACAAACAGTTAGAACAAGAGAAAGTATGTTTAGGAAAGTAGAAAGTATCTATAATATGACGTTTGACCTTACCTTAGGGCTGGCTGGCTGGCGAGAAGCCTTTCTCTCTCTGCCTGTTTAGAATAAACTGACCCTTGAATGAAAGGAAAGAGACCAGCCAGCTAATATTTATCAATTTCCTTGAATTTCAAAAAATAATTTATCAAAGGAATTTTCAAATAAACATTTCTATTCATTTTTTTATTGACTAAATAAAATATAATCTACATACTATATACAAGGGAGATGGACCAAAACAGTAGAGATGCGAATCATAATTTTTTGAGGGGCAGGAGGGTTACAATTTTTTTTTTTTTTTTATAAAACTAATTTCAATACCCTTTGATAACTCAAAAACGGTAAATCATAGAAAGTTCATTCTGGTGTCAAAATGTTTATAAAGAGTGGGGCATAAAGATCTACCACATTTTGAAGAGGTATAAAAAAATGAAAAAATTTAACTAGAAAGAAATTGAATATATTTTTGAAAAGAACATAAAATATTTTTTTTTATGTGTTTTAAACATTGTCAGACAAAAAAAGAGGGTGGGATCAAAAATGAAAATTCTAGGCCTTTGGACCAAATTCAACCAAATTTTGTATACATATTCTGAGGGGTCCAAAAATGCGATAAATGGAAATACTAACCACCCAAAATGAAGGGGAGGGTCAAAAATGAAAATTCTAGACCTTTTGACCAAACTCAACCAAATTATGTATATAATTATAAAGAGAAACAAAGAGGTTGACCTCTGCTTGATGCAAATAAACCTACAAATATATATATATATATATATACTGTATATATTTTATTTACTAGATGAAGGAGGAGGTATCAGCCAAAGATGGAATCACTGGGTTCAATAAAACACCTTTAATAAGGCGTTTAGTCCTGAATTTTATTTGGCCATCTTCGGTCAAATAGGAGTTATACACAAAATGCGGTACACATATGTGATCGAACCAAGCCTTGTCAAAAATAAAAAAAATTTAGCTTCATGTGAATTTATAACGTGCCTGGACCCAAAAGTTTCAGAATGAAAGTCATTCATTCTGAAACTTTTGGGTCCAGGCACGTTATAAATTCACATGAAGCTAAAAAAATTTTATTTTTGACAAGGCTTGGTTCGATCACATATGTGTACCGCATTTTATGTATAACTCCTAATTGACTGAAGATGGCCAAATAAAATTTAGGCCGAAACGTCTTATTAAAGGTGTTTTATTGAACCCAGTGATTCCATCTTTGGCTGATACCTCCTCCTTCATCTAGTTCAGTTTCATCACAGCCACGAACTCTAACAATATATATTATTTATTTCAAATAGGAGACACTTGATAGCTCCAAAATATAAATGTTTAAAAGGTTGAGACTAAAAGGACCTCGTGTTTTGTTTGGGACTATAGTTTCGAAGGCTTGGCCCTCATCATCAGTCTTTTTAATTATAAATATTATTTCTCATCTTGTGAGCCAGACAGAATTATAAATAATAAAAATAAAAACTTTTCAATTAAATTTTTTATACATATTCTGCGAACCCTCAGAAGGCTAGAAATGCAAAAACTAACCAAATTTTATATACGATACATAGTTGGGACGAAAGGGCTTGAATTTTCATTTTTGACTCCCCCCTCCTTTTTTTCGTCTTATATAATGTTTAAAACACATTTAAAAAAATATATATTTTATGTTTTTTTCAAAAATATATTCAATTATTTTCTAGTTAAATTTTTTTCATTTTATTATACCTCTTCAAAATGTGGTAGATCTTTATGCCCCACCCTGTATTTCCAGAATCTGCTACATATCATTCTCTCTGAAAGCGTCTAGAACATTCAAGAACATTCTGCCCAGTCTCGACCCTCTTTTGATACCCTATTTCCAAAAACAACCTCTGCAGTTTCAAATCAGAACTTCTATTACTTTAATGATTTTTTTCTCGAGACCTATCGAAAGTAAAAAATTCATGTTGGATATTGTTTATATTTAATTCAAATTATAATGAGGAGCCTCGACTGTCTGATGAATTTGCGACCTAAGAAAATTACATTTCAGACAAACTAGAAAAATATTAGTCCAAGATCCCGACTTAGGTCGACCTTTACCTATGGAAGTTCCTAATGAAATTAATATTTTGATAATATTAATAAACAAAACTTGTTAGGGTCCACATCCAATTTACCTGCATAGCTATTTTTAATAAAAAAATTAAAGTTGTTAATTTTATTACATAAATGTAGTTAACGAATTTCGGGATAAATATGTTACCAATCGAGAGTAAAATATATTAAATGCCAAAATTGGGTCGCCATCTTTTTTCCTGCATGAGTCCAGTTAGAGAGCGTATCAACAGGTAACTTCGAATTAGTATTTTGTAGTTATAGAGTTTCCTTTATTGTTATATATTAAAATTTAAATAATTTTATTACAAATTACTTAATTAATTTTTTTTTATTTTATTTGTTTTTTTATCAAAAATAGCTATGCAGGGAAATTGGATGTCGACCCTATCAAGTTTTCTTTATTAATACATTATATTATCAAAATATTAATTTAATCAGGAAGCTAGATAGGTAAAGGTCGACCTAAGTCGGGATCTTGTACTATATGTTTTTAAATATTTTGATAAATTCAATAATCTAGGTGATCAAAGCTGAATCGAAAGCAAATAATTAGTCTACTTAAGTACATATGTCGTAAAATTAGAACTGAGATCAAAGATATTTTTTTTAGATTATCATTTGATTGTATAAATAAGCTGGTTGCCGGAGAGATCTGTTGGCATTAATGCTTAATTAAAACAAATAATGCCCACCCTCTCTTAATCACCGCAAGTTAAGTACGGAAGCACCGGAGCTGGGTTTCAACTGGAGCGTAATCACCGGTAAATTCTCCTCTAAATTCCTAATTCCTCTCTAGCAGGCACAACACTTCGGAAACTGATTACATCCTCACTCACTTTCCTTTGATACACTACCTAAAATGTTATTTTATACCTAGAACTAGATTATAACAGAATATAAATCCTTCTTTCCCTAATCACTGAATATTTGACACTTTTAATATTGAAATTTAAAACTAATTCTTTCGAAAAGTTTTTATTTTGCCGAGAGTAGTAGAGTTGTTGAATCATAAAGAGATACAAAGAGGTTGTCCTCTGTTTGATGCAAATAAACATATACACATATATATCAAATATATATTTGTATATATCATTGACGGTTGGAGACTTTTCAACCAGGAGATGATGCCCAAAAAAGTAGGTGAAATTTTATTTTAATTTTCCCTTTTTTTGAAAATTTCAGCGAGTAAGGCATCATTTTCGTTATTTTTCGGCTTGGCCTTCATTATCAGTCTTTTTTAATTAAACATGTTTAACTGGCTTGTCGGCTAAGTAAGAACAAACATTTTCTATATCCACGCGATACTGATCCCATGAAAAACAATATTTATAATTAAAAAAGACTGATGATGAAGGCCAAGCCTTCAAAATTATAGTCTTAAACAAATAAATAATTTATATATATATATATATATATATATATATATATATATATATATATATATATATATATATATAGTGTGTATGTTTATTTGCATCAAGCATAGGATAACCTCTTTGTTTTTCTTTATAATTCTTTCGAATTGTTTTTTCAATGTGATTACTTAATTTATTTCAAATATGAATTGGAAGAAAAAGTAAAAACTGTAGACTTTTCACAATTTTATTTATTTTACAATTTTCTAGCTAGGATGCTGAAATTTATTAATAAAAATCCAAGCAACCCATATTACGAGATACTTTAATGATAGAAATGGAAACTGTTAATACTGCCTTTTCAAAAATTAAAAACCATAAAAAGTGACAACAAGTCCCGGTCTCTCCTATATCCAAATGTAAAAACTTTGGGATTTGTCTAAAGTTACCTGAAATTTTAAGCCTGGCCATTGGTCTGAAATCCCGTATTTTTTCCAAAATATTTAACTATGAACGACAGAGGTAATGATGTAAATTAATTAACTGCTCAAATTAACACTTAATTAAAATCTAATAGATATAATTGGTTGTCGATATCACTTTAAATTAATTTTCACTATTTGTTTTTAGTAACGTAAGCATCAAATTCGTTCCCATTTGCTACCCTCTCTCTCTCTCTCTCGTTAAAGCCTTCATTATAAATTATGATTAGAGAGTTATACCTCAATTGATTTGCGTTGAGCTATTATTTAATTTCCTTTGTTTGAATAAAATTATGAAATCTAATTTTGACCCAGTTTCACATAGGTTGAACGATTTAAAATTTTACACCCATTTCTACCTAGTTTTAAGGACAATCAATATAGTATTCTATTAAAATTGACTTTACCCTCCGCCTCTCCGGATTTCTTCTCCCTCCCCAATTTTCATATTGTCAGACAACGTTAAAAAAATCAAAAAAAAATCATCATCAACCTAACACTCAGTATGTGGGGTATACCTTTGAAAGAACTTGTTTGTTTATAAACCAAATCCCTATTTTCACTCATTCCTCAATTTTATTATTCTCAGAAAAGTCCAGGAACTAAAAATTTTATTAAAATGTGTGTCCACGCTTTAATTACAGTGTATGGTTAAGTATTGTAATCGTGCATGAAAAAAGTGGTATTTTTGCATCATTTTTTCGAAATAATAATATTTAAAAAAGCTGAAACTTTTTTGTTAAAAAAAAATTGACCGAATCCATGGCATTTTGCTCTACAATAAGCCCTAATGAGTGAACATTGAAAAAATGATATTTTACGAGATATTAATGATTTTGTGAATATATCTGTTAGTACGTTAGTAAGTTTCCAAATTTTGTGTAAGCTCTACCTAAAAAACTAATGTGAATTAAGGGCTAATTAAATTTTGGTTGAAATCGAACCAAAAGTTAAGGGTCGGTGGTCTAAAAAATTATAATTATAAAATTTTCAAACTAAAAAAAACCAATAAAAAATGAAATTTACTGTAAAATGAACTATAATAAAAAAAGGAAAGTTATTATTTTTATCGGGTGCCAAAATTGGGGAGGTTCAAAAAATAGAACTATGAATATAAATGCTAGACCAACAGGTTCCCAACGGGTGAGATACCGCCCCCCAGTGGGCACTGGAGCCTTCTATGGAGGCGGTAGCGGATCCAGAGACAAATTGGGGTAGTTGAGGCAGTCACGAAGGGCGGTGGAATAAATAAATAAATTTATTATATTTAATATTTTTCATAATTGTTTATTTTTAATATTTTAATATTTCATATAAAATTAGAAATTATGGGGGGCGTTGAAATTTTTGCTCTCTTGTAAATGTGGGCATTGGTCCAGAAAAGGTTGGGAATCACTGTGTTGGGCCCTTTGATCGATTTGTACAAAATTTCGCATATGCACCCTATAAAATCTTATGAAAATGACTCAAAATGTGAGTGAAATTGATTGTGGCCAAAAATCTGGGGGAGGAGGCTTACAAAATATTTCCAATAAAAAATCGGAGAAAGATGATATTTCTAATAAAATAGTCTCATAATTAAAAGCAGATATTATTAATTTCTAATGGATCCAAAATTATGAGTGAAGGTCCTTTTGTAAATGATTAGAAATTACTTTATTAAATATTAAATATAAGAGAGGCCAGGAATATGGCGAAGTCAAGTGGATGGCCACATCAGCTTATTTTTCATTATAATTCTTATATCATTTATTTAATTTCGTCTTTTAATATCATCCTCACTTTCAAATTTTGTATTTGATATCATGTATCTGCTTTCTAATATAAATTGCTTTTTTTTCTTTTAAGGGTTTGAACAACAGAAGAGCCCTAGTGGGCGCATTTGATAATCTATTCTTTTCTGCCTCTCAAAAGAATTCCTCCCTTTGATCTTCATCTTTATAAAATGTATTGCATCCAAAAAGAGCCATTTGTCGGGATAAATTGATCAAGCCTTTTATATTCGAACTCTAATAAAAAGATACAAGGAATATATTTCCCTTAAAATTTGTATTAATAAAAATAAATAATTAAATAAAAATTAAGTCCCCTAAAAAAATAGAAAAAATAGAAAGAAATAAAAGTACCTAAAAAACATGAGTAAATATATATACTAGAAATAATAAAATCCCACCCAAAAAATTTCTGTAAAAAAACATGCCAAGTTTGAAAAAGCACTGAAATCTTGTGTGTAGCCAAGTTAAATTCGCCAAGAATAATTATTTCGAGACTTAGTACTTTCAATTATAACTCAGTCTTTCCATTTTAAATGACAACCTAGATTTATGAATTCTAAATTTTTAGTTTAAATTATTTTCCTGAAACTTAATTAATTTACCCTAATAATGAGTAACAGCCACGTTTCAGTAAAATAATTTAAATTAAAAATATAGAATCCATAAATCTACAAAAACTTCAAGATAAAAAGAGTAAAAATGTAGTGTAATGGCCGTAACGTTACATGGAAACATTGCCTCCATATAATATGTTTACTTTCACATATCATCATGTGAAATGATATAGGATATAATCTAAAATATTGCGATCGCTTGCCTGCGTTCTGACAATTTGAGAGCTTCTATCTCCAGGGTAAAAAAAGTAAAATTCAATGAAAAAGTTTGCAGCTAAAATATATTTACATCTAATAAATATGGAGTCAAAATATCCCAAAATTGTGATTATTTTTTGGAAGTCTTGATATATTTTTTCACATTAACAATTGAAAATCTACGTTTTATTATTCGAAAACTTTTGGGGGAGATTTTCCAATTTATTTTTATTTTAGGAAAAAAATCAGATTAAATATTAGATAAGTTTTCCAGTAAGAACATAAAAATCTCAATGTTTTAAGGAAATTTAAACTGGATTCATTACTGCAATGAATGCGGCCCGATATAAAATGTGTTGGGCCTCGTTTTAAGGAAATTATTAAAAATTGCTCTAATACTGGCTGAGAATGCAACTCACATGCTATTCTTCAGAGATGGTTGTCTAAATACAGGCGTTGCCATAAAGTGCTGCCCTCTTCTGGATCTTTTTTTTGGTAAGAACATGACTGATCAGAAGATCTACGCTAAGGGCCGGTTGTATGTCGCAAAGTAAATGCTTTTTACAATTGACAAAGGGTAGATGGTAAATGGAGGGACTGGGATGGCCAATCAGATGGCCATCCCAGTCCTTCCACTTACCTACCCTTTGTTAGTTGTAAAAAGCATTTACTTTGCGACATACAGCTGGCCCTAAGTCAGAGAGTTTTGGGATTTTAAACAAGTTATCTAGATACCAAAATCGAAAAACCGGAAGTTAATGTTTTCTTGAAGATTTTTGTTATTTTTGCAATTTTTTTTTTGGAAATCTTGATATATTTTTTACAGTCTTTTCTCAAAACGGCTTGAGGGAAACTCAAAATAAATAATTTGAATGAAGAAAATTGGTATCATGATTTCAAATAAAAAAGAGTGTGGTCTTCACACCAGTTGATTTTTTTTAAACTAATCAAATAAAGCGAAACTGTGTAAAGTAAATTCGGGAGCCAGACAGCTTACGAATTTCAAATCTGACGTCATGGCTCCTAAACTAGATTTCAGCCAAAAAAGTGGCATCCTCACGCGACTTTAGACAAAAGGTTGGCTATCAGAACGGCCGAGTGGAGAAGCGCCCCATGGTGAATTCTCCCGGTACTTCCTATGGCCATCTCTGAAAGATTAAATTAAAAAAAAACATCTAAATCTTTGAAAAAAGAGAATTGTATTATAATAAAATAAGACATTAAAATTAGATTAAAATGGTATTAAAATGCTATTTTGAACAACGGATGTCATCTGCTGCAAATCGTCTTCTATTTATTTTATTTCAATTTTTTTTTAACATTTTCCAGTTCCAGGTCCAGTCAGTTTTCTCAAAAAGTAAACAGCTAATAATGAAACTTTGTGATAATTCCAAAGGCACTAAATTTCTTTTTCTGCACTGCCTGCCGCAAGAGGTTAAATGTCCTCCAAATGGCTCACTTGATCCTAGAGCCTTAAAGCTGTTTATTAATGGACATTTAAACCACCGGCGTATATCTCCGTGAACCAGTATGGTCTTCTTTAAAAGTTCTTCATCTTAAATTTTCCTTCAATAATTTCACACAATTCTTCTTCTTCGTCTTCTAAATCTTTTAAATAGACACCGGTCTCTGTTTATATTTATATATTGTTCAGGGAGAGGCGAATTTAAACAAATAAACAATAAAACAAAATGTTTCAATACTTTAAAAATAAATAAAACAGTTTATATAAATCTATAGTAAATAATATGAACAATTTACAAATATGTAATGTAAAAAATAATTTTTATAAAAAAAAAATAAAACCGACTTCAAAAAATAAAATGCAACAAATAAAATAATAATTACTTAAAAATCAAATAAAATACACTAAGAGGTATAAAATAATTATTATCTTATTTAATTACAAATAAACGACGAAATATTAACATGAAATTACTTTTTGAAGTCGGTGCCAAACAAACTATACCTATAAGCGAGCGTATCCGGCAAACGTACTAAGTAAGATCCGTCGAGTGCGATTCATAAAATGTATATGTTTGGCACCGACTTCAAAAATTAATTTCATGTTAAGATTTCGTCGTTTAGTTGTAACTAAATAAGATAATAATTATTTTATACCTTTTAGTGTATTTTATTTGATTTTTAAGTTATTATTATTTTATTTGTTGCATTTAATTTTTTTGAAGTCGGTTTTATTTTTTTATAAAAATTATTTTTATTTTTCTCTTTTTAGTTAATGTGAAACCTACCAAGTATTTTTTATCCAATAATCTTTTTAGTGATGTTATTAATAGTGACTTAATATAATACCTTGCATGAATCTCGTAAGCGAAAGCGTCGGTCAAATGAATCAGAAAATGATATAAATTTTTTTTATAAATTTTATTAAACCAATTATTTTACATTAATTAATGTATACCTTGTATTTTAGCTTCGATTTCGGAGATTGTTTCTCCACCATCGAGTGTCCTTATTCATATTTAGTCCTTGTTTTTAATAAGAGGAAAAATCTAATTAGATAAAAACCTCTTTTCCGATAATTATTTCAATTCCATTATTCCCCAATCAAGTCGATTGGTTCTCCCTTTCCAATCTAATCATCGTCAGAAAATGATAATTTATTAAACCAATTATTTTACATTAATTAATGTATACCTTGTATTTTAGCTTCGATTCCGGAGATTGCTTCTCCACCATCGAGTGTCCTTATTCATATTTAGTCCTTGTTTTTAATAAGAGGAAAAATCTAATTAGATAAAAAACCTCTTTTTCCGATAATTATTTCAATTCCATTATTCCCCAATCAAGTCGATTGGTTCTCCTTTCCAATCTAATCATCGTCAGAAAATGATAATGAAATTTAATTCATAAATATAGAAATTCTCTCGAAACTTTTGCGGGTTTTAAATAAATGCTTTTAAGATTTTTTTATAAAACACTTTATTTATTATAATTTCGATTATTTGGCCATAAGATTTGGAGATTTACGTTATTTCGTCGTTTATCATATCTTCAGAACTTGACCAAATTAATATGGTACCAGCCCTAAGGTACCCTCTTTCCATTAAAAAAGAATCATTAAAATCGGTTCATAAACAAAGAAGTTATGCCTGAATAAACATATCAAAAAAGGTCCAATACCAATGAAAAAATGGGACCAATCGGAAGCTAGACTGAACACAATGCAAAAAATCATCAAAATGTGTTCACAATTGGCGGAGATATGAGGTAACATAGACACAAAAAAAAATTCAGTCGAATAGAGAACCTCCTCCTTTTTTGAAGTCGGTTAATAAAAGTAAACACCTTTTTAAGGTAGATGAAGAGCTAAGGTAAAATTGGGAGCTAGTAATAGAAGTATAATGTTAAGATTTTACCCAAAATCATAAATTGTAATACACTTTTTATTGCCTGAAATCAACAAGAAGCGCTCGCCATCAGTGAATATCAGATGTATTTTGAAAAATGTTCACCGATAGCTATCAGGGGGTTAAATCTCCATTGAACTCGTACTACGATTCGATTATATTGATTAGATGTCAACTCTCGTTATTTTCGTCAATAAGATGATTTCATTGGGAAGATGCAATCTATTATGAGGTCCAAAATTAAAATATGTTGAATAGAGAGCACTTTATGGATTCCAGAGACCACAATAAACTAGTTTTTTTTCTTTTTTCTAAATTCGATTTCTATCTTTTAACAGAATCTTTAATCATTATTAATTATTATTATTATTTATTATTTATTTGTTGCGTTTGGATCACGTAAAGCTCTTCTGGTTGGACCTTCCACGCCTCTATCTTTTTCCGGAACGTGTTATCGAGTTCCATGGTCAGGCTATGTAATTTTCCTGGCCGGATGAGTGTGTTGATGTTAAAGGTGCCCAGGTATGTATGGATTTTTGGCGTTATTCTTCCATTGTTTCTTCCTTGATTTCGTGATGGTCCGGGTCCCCCAGAATCTGAATGCCCGGTTGCCACTCGAGGGTGGGTGGATTGGTTACCACCTGGGGTAATCTTGTTTTACATGTCACGATTCATGGTTGCATGTTACGAAATTTTCGTCCTGCGCATGCGCGAGGTTTTGTAGAACCAGAGATTGTCAGTTTCTGGAGCCGAGGGGCCGATTTTTTATTATTTTCAAATAAATTCACTTTGCTTCTTGCTGGGATCGAACTGATGAAGTCTAGGTTGATGTTCTCCTAATCGGATTAGAAAAGTTGGTGATTTAACCGATTGCGCTACCGACCCCTCTTTTAATCATTATTATTATTCAGTTCCATAATCAGTTTTAGGTGTAAAAAATCAGAGAAAAAAGGAGACAATTAAAAACCGTGTTAAATCATACGACCAATCGTATCGTTTCGCCAATTTATTGGGGCTTCATCAGGCTCTATATAAAAAAATAAGTATCTTTAATTTTCACTTAGGAATATTTAATTTAATATTTCGCCTATAAATATCTATAATTTTCACCATATACTGAAAATACATGATTTTATCTTGGAGTTAAAAAAACTGAATTCAATAGTTCTACTTATATTTAATACACCTATAAATTATAAGTGAAATAAACAAACTTATACATTTTTCTTAGAGATAAGTTTTTCATTAAATTAATAAGTCACAAAAAAATCGACGGAGCAGATTTTCAGAAAATTTAGGGTGATTTTATTAAAAATCAGGCTATTATATCTCGAGCGGAAAACTAAATTAAGTAACAAATTTCATTTTTAGGGTTGTGTTCAAAATTAAACCAGAACCTTATTAATGCCAATACAATGTTAATCAGAACATTATAACTCTTAAACAAACTAATTTACAAACATAAAATTTAGTTCTTTCTCCAAAATCAAAAATTGTTCTAAAATCGAATAATTATTTTGCAGAGAGTATTTTTTTTTTTTTTGGAGTCAAAATTAAAAAAAATATTTTTTATCATTAGGATGTTAGAGGTATCCCTTCAATCATTTTTAGTTGATTTTTATAGCTGTTGGCATTAAAAAGTGTCTTAAATTAAGTATGAAATATTTTCACAAATTTACTTATTTCTTCCATATCAACGTCAAATAAGAACGACCTCAATTATTTTGTATAAGGTATACAGTACCTGGAGCCACCGAGCGATGTATGGTAACCCCTGACCCCCCTCCGGAAACCATACACCTCGTCCCCACCCCTCACCCAGTTTTTGCATTTCTACCTTTCTAATGGTTTACATATTATGTGTATATTTGTTTACTCGTACACCAATTTGCCCACATTCGTTCATATTGATAAACATTAAAAAAAAAATAGGAAAATAATAATAAAAAAAATAATCGTATACGATCTGAAATAAAAACATAAAATTAAATAAGATTTGTTTCCAAGTTATATAAAAAAACCCACTTCAACCACTTTATTTGTAAAAAAACACACCTGTAATGTTATGATTTAGACATCTGTTAATTAAAAACAAACAAAATTTTTTTTATAAATTTTATTAAACCAATTATTTTAAATTGTGGTTTGTGTGTTTACATGAATTTATGCATACATTGATTTTGAGCTTCGATTCCGGAGATTACTTCCCCACCATTGAGTGTCCTTGATCATCTTTTAGTCCTTGTTTTTAGTAAGAGGAAAAAACTAATTAAAGAAAAAAACCTCTTTTCCGATAATTATTCCAATTCCATATTTCTCCAATCCCAATCCCTTTCTCCATCCAATAGCCCAAGAGCCCACGATGGCCAGACCTTCGTTATTTTATAAAAGCTGAAAGTTTTTCTGTGCATGTCCCCTATACAGGTAAGAACGACCAGCGACTATAGAGTTTGGGTTGTGGTTATTTTGGCAGGTAACAGGTAATAAAGGTGTATAAAATAGTACTTCAAATTCGTTAAAGTATAAAGCTCAATTTTTTTATATTTTCTTCGGGATAACTTTAGAAATCTCGTCATCCATTGGCGGACACATATGACAGTTGCTACCCCCTGCCAGACACCCCTAAACTTTAATAAATTATAATTATACTTTCGTTATAATATAAAAGCTAAATTTTATTTATGTTGCTTGGCGACCTATAAAAAATGTTACCTCAATAGGCGGACAGTTTTGATGGTTTTTAACATAGATTTTTGACATTTCGGTTATTATTGATAACCATTGGTGAAGACATGGAGGAATCGCCTTAAAATCAAAAATAACCATCGATTCTTATCTAATACTAGAGGAATAACCTTATTGCATTCCATTTTTGTTGTTTTGACTATTAATGGCAACCTCTACTGAAAACGTGGAAGAATCGACTTAAAATCAAAAAGACTAAATTATTTTATGGCAAACCACTCAAGCTTGAGTTTAGGGGTGTCTGGCAGGGGGTAGCAACTGTCATAAGTGTCCGGCAATGGATGACGAGATTTCTAAAGTTATCCCGAAGAAAATATAAAAAAATTGAGCTTTATACTTTAACGAATTTAAAGTACTATTTTATACACCTTTATTACCTGTTACCTGCCAAAGTAACCACAACCCAAACTCTATAGTCGCTGGTCGTTCTTACCTGTATAGGGGACATGCACAGAAAAACTTTCAGCTTTTATAAAATAACGAAGGTCTGGCCGTCGTGGGCTCTTGATCTACAATCCCAAACAAAAAATTCCTAATTTTAATATAAGATATTAATATTTGCTATAACCTATTTGGGGGTTTTAAAATTAAAAAACCAATTAAAAATAAAAGTTAATTGAAAAAATGTAAACAAACTTTTTTATTGAGATTTTCATCTATCAATAATTACTTTAATTAATAAAAGATCGATTAAGATGAAATTTTTCGAGGTCCAGACCTAGCCAGATAGTTTTCTCATCCTCAAAACTTGTTAATAGATTTTGTTTCATCAAAATCGGTAGAGCCGTTTTCAAAATAGAACTAAGATACAAACAATATATATATATATATAAACAATTTTTGCTCGTTTAATAAGAGTAGATACTGAACTTTCGATATGAGAGTCTGAGTTTTTGTGTTTACTGACCCACATATACAGACAAACAGACAGAGAATTCAATGGCATTGGACCTTTCAGACCTCAAAACTTGAATTTTTGTTAAAAGCTTATAGCCTAATTATAAATGTATGCAGCTACTCACCCTCTACAAGGCCTAAATCTGCCCGTGTCTCGAAGAAACTGAAACTCTCTCCCGTCACTTATAACCTTTAAACCTAGAATAAAAAACTGTTATCATATGTTTTCCAATAAGAATTCAATAAATTAATGTCCAATTGATTTTATTGGGATTAGAAGATTTCGAAGAATCATCGATGTTAATTTATGTTAAAACAGAACAAATAAATAAATAAAGATAAAATATTATTATTCTTTTTCAAATTGATTAGCTTTGAAACAATATTGAGATAGTTATTAATATAAAATAGCAATTTAAAATGAAGTTGTAATTTAAATAAATGTTAGAAATCTAGAATTACCGGGCGACACATTTCATCCAGCTAAACTAGTAGGTAAGTGTGAAATTTAATGGAATATTAAAATTTATGTTGATGATTATTCATAGGAAAGTTTAAATAATTTATGATAATAAAGTAGAGAATATATAATGTACTCTATATAATACGTACGTAAATTTATACATTAATATTAAATCTAACTTTTCACTTTATCTGTGTTAAGATTAATTTAATAAAATACCTAACTAACAAGAAAGAAAGAAATGTCTTCCAATACTGTTAGTAATGGCTTTTTCTTTTATGTTGCAGGACTCTCGTTGGGGGGCGGTTTGGTTATCTTTGCTTCAGTGCTTTCCGATGCCTATATGGAGAGACCTCAAAATCGACCTCAATTAACGTTAGGTTCATCCACCTTCAATGGACAAGGTTATGCTTCGACGACAGCTGCATTCACTAATAGCAATATATCGTTTGATTATCGGTAAGTTGACATGTTTGATGGTAATAGTATTTCATGTACCTAATAACATGTATTTATCTTAAGTTGTTTTACTTTGTAATAAACAATATGGGAAATATCGTAATCATCAGGTGGTTAGGAAGGTTGTTAAACAAGGGGGGATGGGGGATAAAAACTTGGTGGGTCAAGGGGTTAATTGCGAAATAATTTCCCCCACTCATTCCACCTTATATTACCATCTCCCTCTTTTTTAATAGGAATTTTTCGTCACATAGCTAATATAAAATGGTTTGGTAAATGAAAATGTTGTAAATAAGAAGTTGGTTTCGACTTCCGAGGGTATAGGCCCTGAAATGATATCCAATCCTTGATATGGCCTTTAAATTTTTTTTAATCATTAAATAATTACACTGATGAACAAATTCAAACTTTTTTTTGCCCCTTTGAACGAAAATAGGTGATTATTTATAATTCGACCCCGCTGAATCCAAATCTGAAAGTACAAATGCTGTATCACCTAGCGTTTTCCCTGGTTTTCATTTTTTGTTTTTAAATAAAATTTAATTCCCTTTGTAATAATACTTCGAAATTTTAAATTATTTTTGTTTGTTTGCTCATGAAATAGGATTTAAATATTTAAGTGAATAACTATGAAATATAAAAAATTAAAAAATATGTATAGGACCGATTTTGACTGTTCAATGAAGAAATTTCATGGAAAGGAAAAGGAAAAACACACATTTTTACTTAAAATTTCTTTCTTGAACACTGCGGTTTGTAGTTGGCAGCAGAAACCTCTCCCTTGAGGTCCCAACAATAGTCTGCTAACATGTTCTGTACCGATTTTCCTGCATATCGTTTCTCCATTACACATATCCTGGTGAAACCTCTCGCCGCATTCGTCAATAACCGCGCCCAAGTTAGGGAGGGAAGTCCAAATTCGAATGTAAAAAGTGAATTGTCTAGGTCATATTGCACCCCATGCACTGATAACACTTCAACAAGATCTTAACAAGTTCCTTGTAGTTCTCAGCAATCAAATCTCCAAAAAAATTACAACATACTTGTCTGAAAGCTAACCATACGCATTTCTCTCACGGATTTGCGGGCCAAAAATATGCCTTGTTTAACTTACTAAGACCTTGAAATATTTTTCTCAAGTACTCAAAACACTCACTGTAATGAACCAAAATCTTAACAAAAATTTTCATCAGACCTAACTTTCTATGCAACGGTGGTAACAAAATCCTAACTTTCTCAAGTAACTTAGAGGGTGATTTCTAACACTATTCTGTCCAGGAATTAAGTTTTTACGCAATGATACTGATGGGTATATATTCACATTATGCAACAATAGTACTTTTAAACTATTCTTAGATGAATCTAAAAATAGTCTCCACTTGTTTGTGGTGTGACTCCTTCCAAGTTTAGTGAATGATATAGCCTAGTAATAGCTATAACTTTTAAGGAGTTCGGTGTTGGTTCTAGGTGAAACATTTTAATATTATAATAAAACTTGAGTAAGATACGAGGTAGGTTTTTTTGTGAAACCTACCTCGTATCTTACTCAAGTTTTATTATTCTAGTAATAGCTAGCTACCGTTGCCACTATTTTTATTTATTTAGTAGCTATAATTGCATTTCGGAAAATTACTATATTTTTTAACTTTCAGGTAACTCACTTACTTCTTTTCCTTCAAAAACATTTTTACAGATATGGTTGGTCCTTTTTTGCTGCTGGAGCGGCATTTATTATGGCAGAAATGGCTGCCGTCTTAACAATGACTGCTTATGTACGAAGATTCCCTACCATAGAAGATATGGTTCGAGTGATGGTTCCTGGTGCTGAACGAAGACTGCGACCTCGCAAGCATTCATCAATGCATCTTGCATCTGAATGCTTGGTTCAGTCAGGTTCTGCATCTGCAGCTTCTTCATCAGGAAATGTTATAAGTTCTTCTACAAGCATTGGAACGCTTCGAAGAGGACAAAATGGTGGTGGAGGTTCTGGAGGCGGCAGGTCTAATGGACCGCCTGGTAAGTCCTCTTTTGTTTTAATAAAATAATCTAGTATGACGACGGCTCATCCAGCTCCTTTCGAAAAAATAAAAATAAAATTTATTTAGAGAAGTGATGGAAGAAAGCCCAAGTATATGTAATATAAAAATACAATTCCGAATAAAATAAGATTATTGGAAAGTCATTTTTCCTCTTAAAAGCGGACGTTTCGTAGGACCTTCCCTTCTTCTTCAGGGTTTAAAAGAGTCAATGAAGGATAAAAATACAGGATACCAGAGAAGAAGGAAGTATCCTGTAGA
Organism: Forficula auricularia; assembly: GCA_024734495.1. NCBI lineage: Eukaryota > Metazoa > Arthropoda > Insecta > Dermaptera > Forficulidae > Forficula > Forficula auricularia. Next base: position 76,541 of record JALMQS010000374.1, read on the forward strand.
TTTCCTTCACTGACCCTTGTAAACCCTGAAGAAGGATGGAAGATCCTCAGAAACGTCGGTTTTTAAGACGAAAAAATGACTTTCCAATAAACATAAAAAAAGTAAAATTCTTTTTGGAAAATTTTTATTTACTGTTATATCACTCGCATCCATAATAAATATTAATTAAAACAGGAATAGCAGGAATTGGACAATAAATAAAAAAACAGAGTTTTTATTAAATGAATCAGACGTTTCGTCGATTTATTTCGAGTTCCTCAGTGAATAGAATGATAAAATAGGAAAACAGAAAATACTTTATAAATACTAAATAATATTTATACCATATAAGTTTATTTTTAATCAATGTATTTATAAAGTTTATTTTGATTTCTTATTTTATCATTCTAGCCACTAAGGAAGTCCAAATAAATTGACTAAACGTTTTGCCCATTTAATAAAATCCCTGTTTTTATTTATTTTCCAATTTCCTGCTATTCTTGTTTTAATTAATTATTATTTACTATGAGTTATTCACCAAGTCACTTGTTTCACGTGTAAGAAATAAAGGAGAGTTTTTATTAATATAGTATATATTGGTATATTGAGAAAAACTCTCTCTCCTTTATTTTTTACATACACCTGAAACAAGTGAGTTTTAATTCAAAAATAAAATGACAAATAGCTCTTTTTTCAACTTCACTTTCATATAAGTAAATAATCCGATCAAATTATTGAACGATTACCAATCATTTAAATGAAGTTAGCTTTTAATATTAACCAATAACTGCGAGTAAATTATTGACAAACGATACTATTCAATTCAATTTTAGCTTTTTAAAGTGATATAGGGATGAATAATTTTCCTCGATATATAGGTATGTTTTTTAATCTTAGAATATTTATTTACTATTTTAAAACCAAATTATAATAATTCTTAAGATTTTCCATTTCAATAATTTCCAAAATAGCAATCAAAATGTAAGACTTCTTATTTATTTGTTTCTCGAATTCCTTTTGTCCAATTTATTGCATAAATAATATATTCGTTTCTGATCAAAACTTTGAGTAATTACCTAATTCTTAAATCTGCCCCATTTTTTTGAAGTTTCTATGAGTCACTCACTCACTATATTGCCTCGGGTATTTCACTTTCTAAATATAAGTGAGGGGCCAGGTTGTATGGTAAAGTCAAGTGGATGGCCACACCAGAACACGTCAGCTTATTTAAACTATAATTTATTTTTTTACCTTTTATAGAGAAAAGTTTGCAGATTTTAACAGAATAAAATGCTTTTACTTTTAATATAGTATAATTTCATTTAAATTGAGAAAACAATTATTTTTATAGAGAAATGCTTGCGGAATTTAACAGAACAAAAGTCACATTGATACATACATTCATTCATAAATACATACATACAGGTGAAGCTAATAAAAGCCTGTTAAAAATTGATTCTGGATAAAATGGCTGATTAATATAAGTAACGATATTATATTATGTACAAGAAAATATGCTAAGAAGATCTATAAGTCAAGAATGATTGACTCTCTTGCATACTATAGAAGAATGGAGAGAAGAAAAATTCATGATTACCCATATTTTCTCATAAGACTCCAAGTTATTTGATTCGAAAGACATATCTGAAAATTCCTACCCACGCACGTAGAGATATTAAATTTTGGATTTAGCGGTTGCATAAGAATGCCGAGTGTTTTTTAATGAAAAAATATTTGCTGATTTTTTTCCCACCATAAAAACATTTTTTCATAATTTACTTTAAATTTAACATGACTAAGTGTAATTTACTTAAAATAAAAGAAATAAAAATGAATAAAAAATTAAATAATTATATATGAAGGGTGTTTTTTAGAGGTTCACAACTTTAAATTAAAATAAAACAAAGAAAAATATTTTTAATATCAATGAAACCGGCTTTATTGGAAAGATAATTTTATGCCATTAATGTTTGAATATTATTTCGGCCATTAGGCCGTCGCGGGTGGCCGTAGATGGCGCAATCTTGATTTCCATTTTTCACACACTTTTCGTAGCAATTGCGGCCGTATTTCGGCAATAATTCGCCTAATGTTGTGTTTCAAGTGTTCAATCGTCTCTGGTGAATCGGCTTTTAGGATAGGTGAATTCATTTGTCTACGTTAATAAACCCGAAACGATTGAACACGTGAAACACAACATTCGGCGAATTATTGGCGAAATACGGCCGCAATTGCTGCGAAAAGTGTGTGAAAAATGGTAATCCAGATTGCGCCATCTACGCGCCAGCCGCGGCGACCACAATGGCCGAAATCACATTCAAAGATTAATGGTATAAAATTATCTTTCCAATAAAGCCAGTTTCATTAATATTAAAAATATTTTTCTTTGTTTTATTTTAATTTAAAGTTGTGAACCTCTTAAAAAACAGCCTTTATAAGAAATCCGCAATAAATGTTCAAAACAAACAATTAAATAAATCATATGCCAAAGGGCAAATAAAACTTGTTATCTAGGGTTTCTTGGCTTTTTGAGCATTTAGCGTTTTTACAAACATAGGTTCATAATTGTACCTTATAGAATAAATACTCATTATTCAAAATATCAGATAAAAAATTTATGAGACAGAAAAATAATCATAAAATTTAATCATTAATAGTACTAAAGTACATAAAAACAAAACGATGAATACGATAGATGATAAATAAATATGACATTTTTATTTTCCCTGCTATTTCGGTATTTTATTTCTTTTTCTATTTTGACCTTTTCTGTCCAATCCTCATTCCGTTTAGCTTTCGACTCCTGTCAAGCTAAGCCTCTCTGATCAGTTTTAGTGTCACACTCGTTTGAATCCTTTTATAATAGATTGAAAGAAGGGAGATCGAAAGTTAAAACTCTCTCTTCCAATGATTTTCGAACCCCCATAGACAAAAAAAAATCCTTAAAGAAGATTGTCCCTCTTTTGCACTTACAAGTTTTTATTAGATAAAACGTCTTAAATTAATTATAATGTGGAAATTATAAATGTCTATTGCGATTTTGCTTGGCTATTTGTACTCGTGAATAATACTTGAAAGAATTTCGCAAATTCCTTTAAGTAAACACTAAACATTCTTATTCTCTTTTTTATCAAGACTAATTCATTAAGACGAAGTTTAATTAAAACTCGTCTTTTCTTAGTTTAAGAGTTCCAAAATAAGATTAAATCTAAAATAAGAGTGTTTAATGACAAAATGTTAAATAATCACCTTAAAATTACAAATAAATAAACAATTTATAAATTAATCTTTCTTTCCAAGTGAAGTTTTTTTATTATCTTTAACTAAAAAGTCTCATTAGAATATGAAAGATTTCTTAAAAATCATAAGATGGTGTCATCTATTAAATCCGATGGAATGGAATATTTTTAATTATATGTCAGAAGGGTTGTTTTTCCACCCCCTCGAGAATCGAACCCGAGTGCCAGTAACAGCATTCCGGGTCATCTGGCTCACCTGCGAGGTGCGAACCTCTCTGACATATGTAAACGTGTAAAATATTTTACTCAAAGATTGTTATTTCAATTTGTAAAATTTCGCGATCTAGTGATTCTAAATTTAAACATATAGCCATGCCATATAATAATTTAAATAAAGGTCGTTGAGTGTTTCGAATATTGAAGAGATTCAAAATTCGAAGGGCAATGGAATGACTTTTCCTAATTGAATATGAAAGATTTCAATTTGCCTATGGTAATAGATTCAAATTTTCTTAGAAAATCATAAGATAGTGTATTAAATCCGATGGAATGGAATATTTTTAATTATATTCTAGGTTCGCACTTCACAGGTTAGCCAGATGGCCCGGATTGCTGTTACTGGCACTCGGGTTCGATTCGCGAGGGGGTGAAAAACAACCTTTCTGACATATAATTAAAAATATTCCATTCCATCGGATTTAATAGATGACACCATCTTATGATTTTCTAAGTCTCATTAGAATTTTCTGAACCTTTGTTTTTCAAGTGGAAGTCAAATGTGACAGACTTGCGCATATCTGAACGACTTGGTTTTTGAACGCTTACACGTAATCTTAATGATAATATCAAATGTGAATTGATATCTACCTCGGATTCCATTTACCCCATAGAACTGAATGCTACGGGGTGGCTATAAATTCAAAATGAAAAATTTCAAAGATTAAGTAAATATAATATAAATAATCAGAGTAATAAAATTTTTCTATAAACATTTTTTAATTTCAAAATGCACTAAAAATAATAAATAAATGTTTCTTCAGTAACCAAACATATTATGTCTAAAGACATGATTAATTAAATTGAAAGTTTATTTTTGCCGAGGGTAGCAGAATTTTTATAAATTAAAGGAGACAATAAAAGACGATGTCTTCTGGTGGTAAAATAATTTTTTAAATTTATTTATAACGAGAATATAGTTTTGTGGCCTTTGCTCCTCTTCATTACAATTGATTCACACAGCTTTCATAGATCAATTCTTATGAATCAATTGTAATAGACTGATGAAGAGGGCAAGCCCTTCGAAACTAGTTTCGTTATGAATAAATTAAAAAAATTATTTTTCCGGAAGAAGACACTCTTTTATTGCCTCCTTTAACATATGATTAATATTAATTTAAAAAAAGTATGTAAATGTTTGATTTTTAGTCAATTTTATTTAAACTTTTTTTGGATTACGGAAGAAAAATTTATTTACTATTTTTAAAGAATTTTGAAAAAAAAATGTTTTTTAAATAGCTCGTTTCATTTATTTATTTTTTCAACCCAAAAAATGTAAGTATTTCACAATTAATTTGATAAAGTTAATACTTTCTGAAATAAATAAATAAATAATTAATCAAGTACCCGTATAGCACAGAGACCAAAATAAAACCCAAATGCAACTGTTTTGATTGGTTGAATTATAGTCATTATATAGTTTTAATTAAGTTGGATTACGGTTTCAAAACGGTAGTTCTGTCTCGTTTTTTCCGTTTTGCAACTGTTGTATTATCGTTAAATTATAGTCACAAAGATTATAAAGCAACCGTTACAAAAAGGTTGTCGCCAACATTTTTGTCACAGATTTGCAACTGTTTATTTATAATTTTATATTTCTTTGATTTGATTAATATAATGAATAATTACACAATTCTTTAATAAAGAACAATAATTAACCATTATATATATACTATATAATGTTGATTATTGTATATTATTAAAGAATTGTGTAATTATTCCTTTTTGTAACGGTTGCTTTATAAGTTTTGCGACTATAATTTAACGATAATACAACGCAGTTGCAAAACGAAAAAAACGAGACATAACTACCGTTTTGAAACCGCAATTCAACCTAATTAAAACTACATAATGACTATAATTCAACCAATCGAAAAAGTTGCATTTGGGTATTATTTTGGTCTCTGTGCTATACGTATGTTAGCAGATATTTGGATGTGAAATTAGCAAATCAAAAAATGATCATCGATTTACGCGACGTTTAAATTAAAAAATTGTTCGGGCCAAAAAAAGAATCAGATACAATTGAGTTAATTCAGAAATATGTGCATATCTATTATATTTTACAATTAATTATAATTATTGAGACGCCTGATCAAGCGGAAATAAAATTGGCGAAACATCGCGTAAATCGATGAGAATTTTTTGATTTTCTACTTTCCTGTCCAAATACCTGCTAACATACTTGATTAATTAAATATGGACTTTAATAAATAAATACTATCTGCTTTTACTCATTAGATCTATTGGATGTTGATAGTGATAAATTTCTCTCCCTTGTTTTAGGGATTTGGGCTGGAGCCGAATATTTCAGTTCGAAATCGGAGAATCTGGTTGCCAGCGATTTGGACGGGGTGGACGGCCCTCTACTATTGACAGCTGCCCCAGATGTATGCGTTTCTAACCCGGTGGATGAGGAAGCGGCTGCTACAGTGGCTGCAGTGGCAAAGGACGGGACAATCACCACCAGCACGATGGGTACAGGTGTCGGATCGTTGGGGGTGAAAACGATCGTCGCCCCCTCGACATGTACCGTCACCACCACGTCACATTCAGAACATGCACAGCCCCATCAGTCAACTGCAGTCACCGTGCCAATTACCCTCGTCACGAGACCAGCAGCTGCAACTATCTTCACACATTCTCACCAGGTTGCCAGAATTATACATTGAATTAACTATGTCAATCCATCAAAGCTTTTTTATCAATTGAATGCAAAACATTCCAAGCATTTTTTTTAAACTTTAAGTTATACAGTGGACTCTCGATAATTCGAAATCGAAGGGACTACAAGAAAAATTCGAATTTTCAAGACTAAATGAGCTTAAACTTTCAATAACTTTCAAAATTGATGAAAAAAAAACTAGAGCCCTATTATCGCGTATTTCGAGTTGCCTCCTGTAAATGGTAGTAATGCAAAACATTCCAACCATTTTTTTTAAACTTTAAGATATACAGTCGACTCTCGATAATTCGAAATCGAAGAGACTACAAAAAAATTCGAATTATCGAGACTCAATAGGCTTAAATTTTCAATAACTTTCAAAATTGATGAAAAAAAACTAGAGCCCTATTATCGCGTATTTCGAGTTGCCTCCTGTAAAGAGTAGTAATGCAAAACATTCCAAGCATTTTTTTTTAACTTTAAGTTGACTCTCGATAATTTGAAATCGAAGGGACCACAAAAAATTCGAATTATCGAGACCAAATAGGCTTAAACTTTCAATAACTTTCAAAATTGATCAAAAAAAAAACTAGAGCCCTATTATCGCGTATTTCGAGTTGCCTCCTGTAAAGGGTAGTAATGCAAAACATTCCAAGCATTTTTTTAAACTTTAAGTTATATAGTCAACTGTCGATAATTTGAAATCGAAGGAACTACAAAAAATTCGAATTATCGAGACTAAATAGGCTTAAACTTTCAATAACTTTCAAAATTGATGAAAAAAACTAGAGTCCTATTATCGCGTATTTCGAGTTGCCTTCTGTAAAGGGTGGTCTGGAAAGTCGAACTTGGCTGAGGCACTGCCGATGCCGTGCCCCCGGATATATATTATATATATAGAATAAACTAAAATTGATTATTAAATGAATTTACCTAAGGATCAATCATAGATTTTAGAGAAAATATTTTTATATTGCATATCAGAGAGGTCTTAAAGGTTTGGCTAACGGCTCGGCAAGCTAGTTAGCTCTTGGGTTCGATTCCCAAGAGGAAGAACACCTCTCTGATATGCAATGTAAAAATATTTCTACTAAAATCTATGATTGGTCCTTAGGTAAATTCATTTATTAATAGTATAAGTTAGGGTTGATTTTTGAAAAAATTTCCATCTATTTTCAAAAAAAGAAACTCAAAAAAATGCTTAAATCTTTTCATTCAGTATTTATTTAAAATTGATTTATATGTTATGAGTTATTTACTTAAAAGATTAGGTACATCAAATATCATCATTTGTTATGGTAAATTAATCGATCATGAAATGCTAATAAAAAAACTGCTAACCCTTTCTGACCATAAAAATCGATTAAATTTAATAAAAATAAAAAAACTCGTGAACCATTTTTCAAATGATAAATATTAAAATACAGTCGACTCTCGATAATACAAAATCCAAGGGACTAGAATAAAAATTCGAATTATCGAGACTTCTAATTATCAAGAAGTTTGAATTATCAAAGAAAAAATTCCAATTATTAAGAGTTTTGATTATATTTTTTAAAATATGTATGAGCTTACATAGATTTTATATTAATCCTTAAGATAAAAAGTAAAAATAATGAGAACGAAAAAAAGAACAAAAATAACATATGTATTTAACATTGCGATAGATGATAACATACCTAATTAAACAAATTAAGAATAGTTTTTTGCTAGGAAAAATTCGAATTATAAAGAGGGAAGTGGCCTAGTTCGAATTATAGAACGTTCTTTCCCCTCTTGTTACGTAAAGGATTTCGAGTTATCGAGCGTATCAAAATACACAGCATTTTTCGATTTACCGAAGTTAACAGCTGAAGAGTTCGAATTATCGAAAAATTCGGATTATCGAGGTTTGAATTATCGAGAGTCGACTGTGTTTGTTATCTTATTCTATAATCGTTATTCATAAGAATTTTTAAAAATTTCTTGAAATATCATATATATATATATATTAAAAGGTCTTTAACCCTACAACGCATAACCCGGGCTTGCCGGGCCCGGTAGAACTTTTTCTTTTCAATAACTTTCAGAAAAAGGGGCCCGAAAATTCCAAGTGTTCCTTCATTAATACATAATAAAAGTATTTTTAAAGGGTTTTAAAAAAAATATATACCTACCAGTAGCGGTTGGTAACTTTTCATCCAGGGAATGCTCTCCAAAAAATATATATATCCTTCATTTTTAAAATTTATTTATTTTTCGCCTTTTATTTTGCAAATTTCATCGAATACAGCATCATTTTTGTTATTTTTAAAATTTAACATTATATTTTTAAATGGATACTGCTTTCTGTGAGTGAGAGTAGGAGTCAGAAATTAAATCTTGTGACTTCAACTCCACAGTCCCTGAGATGGAAATCGACATCTTCCACAATGAATCAGGCTGTCCGAAAAGAAAATCTTCAATTTCTCATAATTCTATTGCTATAAGCAAGCTATGACTTGTCTATAGCACTCTTAGTTATATCCGATCTTATATATTGAGAGTTGTTAAAAATGGATTAGTCCAAAAATTCCCAAATCATCTTTATTTATTCTTTTTTTGTATTAATTCTATTTTAATAGTTCCTCAGCGAGAACAATTTTTATTCAACTAAAACTCGTCTGAACTTGTTTTTGACATGCTTGAACTGTAAGATATACCAGGCAGGGACTTCAAACCTTCTAAAAGCACTCTTTTCGGATAATTCATTCACTTTAATTGCCCCTTGAAACTATGCAACAATTTTATTGTTTTATTTATCATTTCGAGAACCAATTATACTTTTCAAAATTAAAATTGTTTTTTATAGAAGTTTTTGAAAAACGAATAATAATTTGAAAATTTAAAGATCCTCCTGAAATTTTGATACATATCTAATATTTTCTTGGTACCATTTTACAAACAGAAAATCATCAGAAGGGCCTCTGGTGTTTTGTACTGTATTAAAAGAGTAAAAACAGTAAAAAGTATTGATTTATTATTTATTTTTATAAATCTTGATATAAATTAATAATAAAAAATAAATATAATTATTGAAAAATGTGTTATAAACCAATTACACATATTTTGGTGCTCCATGTCACGAAGACGGCCTCAGCTATTTTTCTTAACTTGCCAACAACAAATCGTTATAGATGGAGGTTTAGCTTTTGTGACATTATATTTATTAGGAGGGTCCCAGAAAATTGTAACGCAGCGTTACGAAGGGGGAAGGGGGTCTAAAAAGGCGAAATTTTGGGTGAGGTATTTTATGAATGGACCCTTTTCTTAAAACTATGTCCACGAATAAATTTTTTCTTGGCATTATTTGTAATTTCTTTCCTATTCGTTATTTTTAGCACTCAGGGTTGGTTCCACCCCCAAGCCGTTTCTCTACCCTTCAGCCTCCTAAAAGACGACCAATCGCTGTGTCAAGCTTCACTGCTTTAGAAAGCTACGATGTGGCTATTCCTCCTCATGGGCATGCTCCAGTCAACACTTCTACCGTGAACAAAATTGCGTGGAGTAACAGTGAGGTAAGAAAAAAATCCATTAATTCATTCATGATCAATTACGAAGTAACTTTTTATATATAGAAAAGTTTTCCGATTATCTTTCGTTAACTATTATTTGTTTGACAATTTTCCACTTGTTTAAAAATTGCTATTTAAAAGGTTTTTATCTAGTTATATTGATAATCAAGAAAAATATTTTGATTTTTAACAAAATTTTTATTAAACGTGGACTCTCTATAATTCGAAATCCAAGGGACTAACAAGAAAAATTCGAATTATCGAGACTTCGAATTATCAAGAAGTTTGAATTATCAAGAGGAAAGAAAAAATCGAATTATTGAGTTTTTATTATATTTTTGAAAATATGTATCAGCTTAGGTATATAAATTTTTTATATTGAAGGAGACAAAAAAGAGTGTGTGTCTTCTGCTGGAATTATAAATTTTATGTTATAACGATAAACACACACTCTCTTTATTGTCTCCTTCAATATATAAAAAATTCCATACCCTCGGCACAAAAACTTTCAATTTAAATTTTTTATATAGCCTCAAGTAAAAAAGTAAAAATAATAAAAACGACAAAAAAGAACAAATAAAGTAAAAAATTACATATGTAACTAACTTTGCAATACAGAATAACATACATAATTATAAAAATGAGGAGTAAACATTGCTAGGAAAAATTCGAATTATAAAGAGGGGAAGTGGCCTAGTTCGAATTATAGAACGTTCTCTCCCTCTCGTGTTACGAAAAGGATTTCGAGTTATCGATCGTATCAAAATACACAGCATAGCAAAGTTAACAGATTAAGAGTTCGAATTATCGAGAGTCGACTGTATTTAGATTTGGTCGTCTGGCTAGTACTTTATAAAAAATTATTTAGATAGCTGCTAGTTCAGTAATATTATTTATTCAAGGGTTGGTTAAATGAAATATTTTATTAAATAGGTCTTATTTCAGAAGTTAATTAAGTGATATTATTAAAAAAAGTTTTGTTTATCACCGGCGATGATAGTTGATAGTTAATTAATTAAATTGCGTCCATCTTTTTAAATAACCCTGTATATCTACTCTTATTAAACGAGCAAAAGATTGTATATATATATATATTTGTTTTTATATATATTTGTATCTTAGTTCTATTTAGAAAAACGGCTCTACCGATTTTGATGAAATTCACGGGTTAGGGGTTTTTAGAGGTGACAATTCGATCTGTCACGGTCTCCATCTTCGACAAAATTGTTTTTGATGGGTTTTTTCGTAATCAAATTAATTATTCTCAGGTAGGCAAATCCCATTCTTAGGGTTTTAAAAAAGTGTTTCCCTTTTCCTTTTGTGCTCAGGCAGACAATGGGTCGGGTAAATCCTTTATTCTCAAAGGCCTTGAAGAAGTATTGTGATTGTAGTTTTTAACATATTTTGTTCAACCTAAACGTTAGAAATATTAATAAACGTTTTATAATTGTTTTTATAAAGAATTTTATTTATTTAATAGAATAAAAAATAATCAAGAATTTATTTAAAAATATATTTCGCATAAGCAGGTCTCAATTTTCTGAAAAAACAACACATTTTGATAGGTTTTATTTATTAACAATTGGATGAATAAAAATGAATCATATGGTTGAATCATAACAGGTGCAGGAGGTGGGGTGCAGTGGTGGGGGATCCGGGGGTAGGGCGAGGTTTCGGGGGTGGGGTCAAGCGGGGTGGGGGGGGGTACAGTAGGCGAATACTATATATATTTGTATTGTTTTTAATTTGAAAACGGCTCTCAAATAAAAATCGACCTTTTTATCAGAATTTTAAATTAAAAATAATATTAATAATTTGAAAGTTTATATTGGGAAAATAAGGACAAGTTTTTTATGTGTGACTTTTTCATTTATCCACCAACGCTTCGTCGACTTTGCCGACCTCTTCAGGGCTTCAAACAGTCATGTCACACATTCGTTTAAATTTTCTTATTACCTTCGTTACCATTGAAGGCCATCAGAATACAATTTTCAAAAAGATATTTGGCACATTAACAAAAACACAATTTTTTTCTTCTTTTTAATAACAACCTTATCAATACAGAAGAGTAATCACTCTTACAAAAAAATAGAATAGAATATTTCTTTTATCTCTATATACAAAATCTTCAACCCGAATAAATTAAACTTATAATATTAATATATATATTAATATATAAGTTTAATTTATTCGAGGTTGAGATTTTTGTATATAGGGATAAAAAGTAAAAATATTCTATTCTATTTTTTTGTAAGAAGTGATTACTCTTCTGTATTGATAAGGTTGTTATTAAAAAGAGAAAAAAATTGTGTTTTTTGTTAATGTGCCAAATATCTTTTGAAAATTGTATTCTGATGGCCTTCAATGGTAACGAAGGTAAAAAGAAAATTTAAACGAATGTGTGACATGACTATTTGAAGCCCTGAAGAAGTCGGCAAAGTCGACGAAACGTTGGTGGATAAATAAAAAAGTCACACATAAAAAACTTGTCCTTATTTTCCCGCTTATAAAACTTTCCAAATTATAAATTAAAAATAAAGGTTTTAACTGAAGGAAGAAGTCACCGAGCATCGCTCGGTGCCTCCAGGTACTGTTTTATTAAACCTTAAGTTTAAATTATTAAGGTAGTTATTTCACAATATGGGTTTTCTTAGGATTTTTTTGAAATTTAGACAGATTATTATTTAAATATTATACTTGCATCGATTGGTGGCAAAATGAAATTTATGAACAATATAGTTCCGGAGATATTAAATTTCAAAGATAGAGTTTTTCAGACTCTTATACATGCACTATACGGGATATCGGAAAGTGTACATACATATTTAATTATAACTATGAAACTCTTTCTTACCATTGTTATAAAAAAATTTAAGAAAAAACCTTTACCTTTTAGTGTATTTTATTTATTGCATTTAATTTTTTTGAAGTCGGTTTTTATTTTTTTCTTAAAAATTATTTTTATTTTTCTCTTTTTAGTGATGTTATTAATAGTGATCATTTCATCAGAACTTGACCAAATTAATATAGCACCATCCCTAAGATACTCCTTTTCCAATAAAAAAAGAATCATCGAAATCGGTTCATAAACAAAGAAGTTAGGCCTGAACAAACCTAACAAAAAATGTCTAATACCAATGAAAAAAACGGGACCAATCGGAAGGTAGACTGAACCCAATGCAAAAATTTTCAAAATCGGTTCACAATTGGCGGAGATATGAGGTAACATAGACAAAAAAAAATCAGTCGAATAGAGAACTTCCTCCTTTTTTGAAGTCAGTTAAAAACTAAACTAACATTAAACAATAACTAATACATTTTTTAAGAAAATTTCAATTCATAAGTTACAACACAGTTTCTGAGATAATAATAAATAATGAAAATTAGAATGAAAAATTTACACTAAAAACAAGCTGGCAACAACGCATTTATTTAACCTAAAAAGTAGGTTAACTTTAGTACATTTTTTGACGTTTTTCGCTTCAGCCATTGTCGCTAACAGCTTTCAATCTGCTTATTAAGAACTTTTTGTTTTATAAATTTACTTTAATAATGTACTTTTCTGAAATTTCTCTGATAAAATATATACAAGCTCGGACAGTGTTGCCAGATTTGTCAAACGAGTACGGGATTGACTAGTAGTGTTACATAAACAGCAAAAAGTTTTGGGCTTATGAATTATGAATCCTTATTGTCTGTTCTATATACTCTAGCATTAACTTTTTGCTAGTATTGTCGCGAAACAACTACATTAATTAAGTTCAAAAATCTAAGATTTTAGTAGAATATTTTTACATTGCATATCAGTGGGCTTCGTCCCTTCAGGAGTTGAACCCGAGTACTAACACGCTTGCCGGCCTTGTTAGTTCGAACCTCGAGATAAAAACACACTCTGATTTTTAGCTTCTCTTTAACATATTGCATGTCAGAGTGTGTTTTTGTTTCGAGAGTCGAAATAACAAGCCCGACAATCGTGTTAGTACTTGGGTTCAAACCCTCTGATATGCAATGTAAAAATATTGTACTAAAATCTTAGATTTTGACTTTAATTAAATTCTGTCTACTTTAAAGTTGTTATCGGGAAATAAGGACTATATTTTTTATGCAGATAATTTATATTTATGTTTAAATTTCTACTAAATCTATCATATTACCTTAAACCTCGTTTGCCTGCATGATCTTAGAGACGACCATGTGGATATAGAAAGTTTTTTAAAAGATTGAATTCATCCATCTCTAATTGAATAGAAACAGTTAATCAAACAAACAGCCTTTCTTGTATGATGTTAAACGATCTTTTTAAAGGAGGCTTTTTGAAACTAAGAGATCCTCATCTTATTCGTAGACTTCTTTTAAGATTATTAGCAATTCTCTTAGAATGTTTTTCCTTTTGCTTGAATACATTTGGCGTTGTTGTTTTTTCTGTTGTTGTTATTCTTGTTGTTTCTGATATTCATCTTCCATAGTTAAATCTTTTCTGCTCTGCATCTTTAATTCCAATGTTGAATATCTTAAAACATGGTTGACTTGGTTTAACGCATGATAAATTCTTTTCCTTAATTCATTTTATTTTTTTCCTCTTTGTGAAATTGATCGAATACGCCGATCCCTTTTATATTAATTGATTTGAATAATTTAATGATTGAATATAATTTTAGTTCATGACTATTTTAATAATAAATAAAAGATTAACAGGTTTTTGGAAAATTTTGATTAATTAATAAGTTGTTGTAGGAAATAAGGACAATAGCTTATGCAAATATTTTTTATTATTTGCCAACGTTTCGTCAACTTTGTTGACTTCCTCAGGGCTCAAACAAATTAACTTCTTTGTAAATTTGTCAATTTATAAATATTCATTCTTATCAAGCACATATAAGAATTTTCATTTTTTGATCTTCCCCCATTTTGTGTGGTTAGTTTTTGCATTTCTAGCTCTCTAGGGGCCCACAGATTATGTATACAAAATTTGGTTGAGTTTTGCTCCAAGGGCAAGAATTTACATATTTTTCACTTCCCCTCTTTTTGGGTGGTTTTTTGGGGGAGCTTTTTTAAACAACAGTTGTCAGAAATCACATTATAAAATTTGCCGTAGAGTTAATAGTCTAGGAGTTATTTGATAATTTTCATTCGAGTTCCCTCCCAAACCCCCGTTTGGGGTCGAAAATATCAAAACGTTATATAGCTAAAAAGTAAGTTAGAAGACATCTGATACAAATATGAAATTTCATAATAATTCCTTAAGCCTTTTTGACGTGAATCATGAGCAACTTTTCGCGGAAACGACTGAAACAGACAGACAGACAGGCATACAGACAGACAGACATACAGACAGACCGAAATTCAATCGAACAGATTGAAAATATTTTCCTATTTAAATCTTAAAATATCTTTCTTTGAGGAAGTCAACAAAGTTGACGAAACGTTGGTAAAAAATAAAAAAATATTTGCATAAGCTATTGTCCTTATTTCCTTACAACAACTTATTTTTTATTTATGTTTAATATCAATTTTCATACAATGTTTCGTCCTTTTCAGACTTTTTCAAGTAATCAATTTTTTAAAACATTAATCGTTGATAAAAATACTAACACAATCGAGACAACACACAATGTATTGATAATATTTATCCCATAACAAGTTAGTACAACCAATTTAGAAAAAACAATCTTAAATCATATTAAAAAAAAAATTTAATTTAAAAAATTTAGACACGACTCAAATTTTTTTAAATCTAAATTGGTTGTATTAACTTGTTATGGGATAAACATTATGAATACATTGTGTGTTGTCTCGACTGTGTTACTATTTTATCAACGATTAATGTTTTAAGTAATTGAGTACTTGAAAAAGTCCTGAAAAGGACGAAACGTTGTATGAAAATATTGATATATAACATTAATAAAAAAATTGTCCAAAAACCTGTGAATCTTTTATTTATTGAATATCGTTTTCCAGCATATAAGTTTCAAATTAATTAATTTAACGAAATATTAAAGTGGTATTCGTATATATGAGCTTAACATAATATTAAACTATTTATGTATGGTTAAATATTATAAGACCCTTATAGTGCCTTGACTCTAGGTCTTACTGAAACAATTTGAAAAGGATACCACTAGATCTTTTAAATAAAATATGAATAAAAGTATTAATGATACTTACATTATGAAGAATTATGATTTGTAAATAGAACCACACACAGTATAACAGAATTTTGTTAATCCTACATTTTTTGTAAGTAACCCTAGTAAATACTTTCTAATACTTTTCACTATTTTATATAATTAACTTATTATAGGTCCAGGGACGTAACTAGGCCGTATTTCACCCGGGGCAAGAAATAAATTTGCGCCCCCCCCCCACCTAGGCAGGCGCGGATCCAGACCTCTGATTTGGAGGCGGGCGGTCGCCGGTATATAAGATCTACTTTTGATCTCGTGTGTCGCGATCGAATTGTCCAAGCGGGGAGAGGGGGTCGGTCGACCCCCCCCCCCTACATAGAACTTTATTTTCTTCAATTTTAAAATTTAATGTTATAAAAAAAAAAATAAATAAACATGTAAAAAATGTTGATCTCCAATGCTTTGGGGGGGGGGGTCAAACTTATTTTCCTCTGAAAGTTGGTTTAATTCATCTCTCAATATCTCAATTTGGCGCCCCTCTGATTTTAGCGCCGGGGCTGCCGCCCCGCCCCCCCCCCCCCACCCAGTTACGTCCCTGTATAGGTCCAATACATTAAGAATTCTTTTCACCATTTAATTTCGTTATAAATTTTAGCACGTGACGGTTTTGCCAAAAATTACATGGGATCTCGTCCAATCGCTGATTATATATACATTTGTTGAATGACTGTAATATCTTAAATGAAGATTTTTTTTTTATATTTGATTGAAGAGTAAAAATATATATTTATAAAATGGACCGATGAAATAATAAAATTTAAATTAATAAACACATTATTACTTATTAGCTAGTCTTAGTTGAAAATTTTCCATTGAGAAAGGGAGAAATTCTTCCGAAATTTTTAGGTTTGGTTAAACGTTTAAAGATTGCTTTATAAAAGATTTATTTTTTAAAAATCAATGATTTTTTTTATTTAATATTATCAACTATCTTTTTTGATCAACAAAATCGGTAGAATTAGTATATTTTATCTGCGGCCAGGGACAATTTTTTTCAAATGTGGCCCGTGTAAGCCAAAAGGTTGGACACCAATGTTCTAGACCTATGAACCCAATGTAGACAGGCTCTTCCCTGACAAAAGTACTTTCTATTACACAGGTCGACAAAAAATTATTTTCCTTGTCCTAAAATTTATTTCATGATTTTTCTATTCATTGTGCACCAAAATAAAGGAAAAATACCTATATTGCATATAAAGTTTGCTTTTGTAGAGGTTATAATAATAATAAATGAGAAAATCGCCATTTTGACCTATTTTCGAGTCCCGTTAGATTTTAGACAGCAATATTTGAAATCACAAGATTTTGTTGACGTAATAAAAACAGTTTCCTCTTTGATTTTCAAATTACAACTTGATTGTAACTCAATTAGAACTCGTGTTATAACTAAAAAACTAAGACCATATGTTTTTATCTATGTTTATTATTAAATTGAAAGTTTTTTTGCCGAGGGTAGCAGAATTTTTATTGTCTCCTTCAATATGTTTATTATCTTTTAAAATCAAGTAGTTTTAGTTTTTTAGTTATAACTCGAGTTCTAATTGAGCTAAAATCAAGTGGTAATTTGAAAATCAAAGAGGAAGCTGTTTTCTATAACGTCAACAAAATATTTTGATTTCAAATATTGCTATTTAATATCTAATGGGACTCGAAAATAGGTCAAAATGTCCTTTTTCGTCGTTTTGACCGATAATATCTCAAAACTCTGACCTGTTGTAAAAAATCGAAAAATTGCTTGAAAATCAGCTTATAATACTCTACTGGAATACATTGTTAGGTTTACGGGTACAAATTTTTGTCGACCTGTGTTATTAGTCTAAAAGAAAGAATTGCTTCTCGGGTGTCTGGGTTTCTTATATAGCCGACTGGTCTTCTCCCTGATTTTCTTCAACTCTTTGTTCCATTCTTCTTTGGATTAAATTGATTAGGATTTTGTAGATATGCGAGGTTAAGTGAATGGTCTTGAAATTTTCATATTTATCCGCGCCTGTCTTTTTGGGAAGTGTGACTATTTTGTTTTTTGGAAATATTTTGGATGATTCCTAATTTATAGATTAGTTCAAAAAGTCTGTCTATGGCCTTTTCTCCAGAGTTCTTTTAGGATTTCATCCTGTATATTGTCTACTCCAGATTCTTTATTATTTTTTAGTTCTTTTATGATCCAATAGCTGAGCTTAAATTTATCGATATTTTATCTAACCATTATTGACGTGCTCATCAATATCTTTATAAATAAAATTTCTATCTTTATCTCTTCTGCACCTGATGCTACAGATCTGTACGATCGGTAGTTGAGGAATTAGATTAGATTAGGGAACAGGTGCATTGGTCCGCTTCATTCTAACTGATCAACATTTCATTGTCCTTTGAGATGACGAATAAATCGAGTTTTAATAAATTAAAATCATCCTAGTCAAATGATCCTAATTCAGAATATACTCTGAATTAAAAAAATGTGTAAGTTATTGAGTTTTATAAATATATGACTGCAAAATTCCCTATTAATTAGTAGAATTTTCGAACCTCTCCCCCCCACCCATTTTGGTCTCCTAAAGAAATATTACTTTACCATACAGGGTATGGTCAAGTATTGTAATCGTGCATAAAAAAGTGTTTTTTTTGCTTATTTTTTTAGAAATATATCAAAAACGGCTGAAACTATTTTGATTAAAAAAATTGGGCATACCCTGGCATTTCGCTCTACAAAAAAGCTCTAATAAGTGAACATCGAAAAAATAATTTTTTGGAGATAATAACTGTTTTGTAAAAATGTCTCTTAGTCTGTTAGTCTGTGCATTACCCAAATTGTTGTGGACGAGCTGGCTCAAAAACTAGTGTGAATATCAAAACGAAATTTCACACGTAGTTTTGGTGCATTTAGATTAAGAACTGATTAGATATTGGTGTCTATCGACCCAAAATTAAGGGAGGGGGGGTTCAATTTAAAATTATAATATTTTCAAACTAAAAAAACAAGAAAAAATGAAATATACTATAAAATAAACCTATAATAACAAAAATTAGGGCGGGTCAAAAAATAAAAATCTAGGCCATTTGAGCAAACTCAACCAAAATTTGTATACATAATCAGTGGGCTACCAGAAGACTAAAAATGCAAAATCTAAGCACCCGAAATGGGGGGGGAGCAAAAATGAAAATCTAGGCCTTGTACCAAACTCAACCAGAATTGTATGGTAAAGTAAAGTGGATGGCCATATCAGAACGTGTCAATTTATGTTTTAATAAAATTATATAAGAGAGCCCCTCGCCTCCCATTTTTGTCCCCGAAAAAATGATTCTCTAACATAAATTTTCATGTACCAACATACTAAAAGACATTTTCAAAAAATAATTAAATCTCGTAAATATAAGTTCACTCTATAAGATTTTCTTGTAGATCCAAACCCATTGTTCGCTCAATTTGTTTTATCAAAAAAGTTTGAGCCGTTTTTGAGATATTAAAAAAATAAATGAAGCAAAAAAACCCTATTTTTTCATGCACGATTATAATACTTGACCAATCCCTGTATGGTAAAGTAAATAGATCACATTCTTTGAGTCCTGAATAATTTTGAAGAGTAAAAAGTTCTCATAAAACATTGAGTGCCTATTGGCAAGTGAATAGAAAGTTTCAGCGCCGCTTGCGTGTTTGTTGGATATGCATTCAAATAGAATACGCTGTATGACGGGTTTCATCGTCAGGCGTTAAAAACTTTGTATTTAATCAAGCATTTTGGCTCATGTGAGAATTAAATTAGATACAAGCCGTGCAAACTTGTTTATCCCCATGACTTATAGAAACTGGAACTCCATTTCCGCATCCTTCCAGCGACATATAACCTTCAGTCTTTCAAAACCCGTATATCCACCGGTACCTTCAACTCTGATCCAAACCCTAAAATTTATTTATTTTCTTCTATTTTTCACGATGCAATATCTACACCTCGGAATACAGGAGTTGAATCTTTTTGATCTCGCATCAATAAAAAACAAAAGATTTCGACATTTTATCATTAAACTCTTAATTTTTCAATTTATTTAGGAAAAAAATAATGAGAATCGCTTAAATGGGAAAAGTCGTACTTGGCATAAAAAATAAATACCGGTCTCAATAAATAAATTATCATTAAGGAGGTTTGGGACAGCTTATTTATCTGGTTAATCTTCGAAAAAATCTTTTGTATTTCTGCAGTGACATCTTCTACTAGATATTTGAATAAAAAAAATTAATAATGAGGTTAATATCGAATAAAAATCTTTGTTTTGATAAAATTAATAAAAAAAATATTGAGATATTTTTTTCTCATTATAAAAACATTTATTTAACATAAAAACCATTTCAAGAAATAGAGTTGGAATTCTACACTAGCGCTTTTGTTATATTCTGTTGGCTGCAAATAACTTTTTATTTTTACATTTATGAATAACTAATTAAATAATTTGTTTAGGTTTAAAATAAGAGACGTGCAGCTTCGATTTTTTTCTTTTTATTCATCAATTCCCACTAACGTTTCGGCCATTGGTTATGCAGAAAAAAATAAAATTTTAATCCATTATGTGCTTGGGCGAGACTGATTTGTTGTTATTAATATTGTTCTATTGTTTAGCTCTGAAGATGGCCATAACCAATGGCCGAAACGTTAGTGGTAATTGATAAATAAAAAGAAAAATTGAAGCTGCACGTCTCTTATTTTAAACCTAAACAAATAAATTACTACAGCTATAAAAAACTCCCATAATAATTAACTAATTAATCTATTGAAAAATGTATCATTCGATTCATAAAAGTTGAATTATTGTATTGTATAAATTTGTTAAAAATCGTATAATTTGTTCAGAAGTTAAAGCTCTTTTAAAAACTCGGCCCATTTACTTCCATGTTAAAAGGATAATTTTCAATAATTTATTTCTCTGTAATGGGACAGACGATCAACTTCAAATTTCAGGAATAAATATTTAATGCATCAATTATTTGATGGTAAAAATTTGAGAATTTTCTTATAAAAATGATAAACAGTCACTAACGCTGCTGTGTCTTAGATGGGTCTTTAATAATTTTTCAAATCATAAATTCCTTTTTGGACATACTATGATATTTAAGATATTAATATGTATGATGTATGATTTAAGTCTATTGTATGACACTACACAAAAAATTTAAATCACGTTAGAGGAATTAGTAATTTATATATTCTAATAATATACATACCATATAATTCATTGTTCTACAAACTAGGTAATGCTGATCTTTATCACTATAATCTCTTATTATCTGAAAACGTCTATAGTTACGTTCTCGGTTACATGTATCCTTATCACGTAATACAAAAACGATTAGATTTACAACATTGAATAGAGAACAAATATATACATAATTCTTTGGACAGCAAAGAAAAGGGATAGAATTTTTTTTTGAACAAGTCTAGTAGAGAGGATTAAAGTATATTTTCATGGTGAGTTGTGATCAATACATTGTCACGTATAAAGCTAATATTTTACACAAACTATTGAATTTAGTAAATATTCAATACTAGCTGCAAGGCCTGCCTTCGGCGGCCCTCTTACTAGCCGAGAGGCACGCTCCCTGGACCCCCAACCCTCGAACCCCACTCCCACCCCCCGAAACCACCCAGCACCCCCCGGACCATGCACCCCCCCCCCCCCCGAGCCCTCCAACCCTGCGCACCACACCCCCGCCTAGCCCCCTGGATTCCACCCCGAACCACCCCCTGCAGCCTCACTCCTCACCCCACCCCCATTCTACCCCCGCACCCAGTTTTTGCATTTCTAGCCTTCTAGTGACCCACAGATTATGTATACAAAATTTGGTTGAGTTTGGCCCAAGAGAAAGAACTTTCATATTTTGACCCCCCCCATTTTGGGTGGTTAATTTTTCCATTTCTAGCTCTCTAGAGGCCCAGATATTATGTATACAAAATTTGGTTGAGTTTGCTCCAAGGGCAAGAATTTACATTTTTTCACCCTCCCCTTTTTGGGTGGTTTTTGGGAAATTTTTTAAAACAAAAGTTGTCATAAATCACATCCCCTTACAACTTTGTTTATTATAAAATTTGCCGTAGGGTTAATGGTTTAGGAGTTATTTGATAATTTTCATTAGTGCGCCCCCCAAACCCCCTTCTGGGGTCAAAATATCAAAACGTTATATAGCTAAAAACGTAAGTTAGAAGACATCTGATGTAAATATGAAATTTCATAATAATTCCTTCAGCCGTTTTTACGTGAATCGTGAGCAACTTTTCGGAAACCACTGAAACATACAAACATACAGACAGACATACATACATACAGACATACAGACAGACCGGAATTTTGTTGAGGGTGTTTTCGTTCATAACTTTGCTTGAAACGTGTGCAACCAAAATATGGTGTGATTTGGAGCAATGTACAGACAAAACCTTAATTTTATATATATAGATAATAGAATAACTAAATAAAAATTCGTAGAAAAAAAGAAAAAGTAAATATATGATAAGACTATAAGTAAATCCATTTTCTTTTACCTATATTTACTTAAGTATATTATTTACTATAGCTACTCAGTTATCCAATGAAGTGTCGAAGAGATATTATGACGAAGAATACATATTTTAACACACCATTGGGGGCGCGTGTGACAATCGGTGGTTCCCAATAGGCGATGGTCAACTAGACGACTTTAAAGGAAGGTCAAGGTCGTAGTCAGTCAGGGGACCATCAGACTTCGACCCCGCGTCCCAAAATTTTTGTTAAGATTAGAGTAAATGCGTTACTATGTATATTTTAATATTCTATAATATAATATGTGGCCATCCAAATGACTTTACCATACAAATGACCCCTCTCTTATATTTAATACTTATTTACTTACTTACTTACTTCCTGTGGCCGAACAACATTTCCAATGTTTTAGCCTCCTCTATAATGCCTCGCCATTTTGTCCTATCCCTTGCTATAGAGTTCCAATTTCCTTGAGCACCCAACTCTTCAAGATCTCTGGTTATATTGTCCATCCATCTTTGCCGTGGTCTACCTGGTGGTCTTCTTCCTATCGGTTTTGCTTCGTAGATCCTGCTGATAGCTCGATCTTCATCAGCACCCACCACATGTCCCACCCAAGCTAGCCTCCGTGATCTTATACAGCTCGTGATGTAAGGCTGCCCTGTTAATTCTCTCACTTCCCTTGCACTTCTAAACCTCCATTCGCCGGTAACACTATCTCTAATCATTCCACTTATTCTCTTCAAGATCTTGTTTTCGAAGGACATTAGATTTTTCTGATCAGATAGGGTCATGGTCCATGTCTCACACCCATAGAGCACCACCGGTCGAATTATGGCGTTGTAGATTTTAATTTTAAGTTTTCTTGAGAGATTTTTATTTTTGAGCAGGCTATTTAAGGCTGCCGCACAACTCTTATATTTAATATTTAATAAAATAATTTATAATTATTTACAAAAAACCGTGTTAATTTTAAGCCCATTAGCAATTAAAAATATCACCTTTTAATTATGAGACTATTTTATTAGAAATATCAGTTTTCTTTTGTTTGACAATATTTTTGAACCCCGTGTCTTTTTGGTCACTATCAATTTTACATAGTGAGTCATTTTCATAAGGATGCATTCTGAAATTTCGAACAAAACGATTAAAGGAAATAGGACTTATATTGATAGTTCTATTTTTTAACCCCTCCCCCCCTTAATTTTAGCCTCCAAAAAAAATAATAAGTTACTTTTTTATAGATTCATTTTATAGTATTAATATTTCATTTTTATTATTGTTTTTTTTAGTTTAGTTAATCTTATAATTTTAATTTTTTAGGCCTCCGACCCTTAATTTTTGGTTCGATTTCAACCAAAATCTAATCAGCTCAATCTCAATGCAGCAAAACTACTGTGAAATTTCGTTTTGATATTCATACTAGTTTTTAAGCTAGAGCGAAGACAAAATTTAAACTAACGTACTAAACAGTCTTTTTGACAAAATAATTAAGTATCGTAAAGTATAATTTTTTCGATGTTCATTCATTAGGACTTTTTTATAGAGCAAAACCCCATGGTTTCGTTTAATTTTTTTATCAAAATAGTTTTTGTTTTTTTTGAGATATTTCCAAAAAACGAATCAAAAAAACGGTTTTTTTTCTATGCACGATTACAATACTTGACCATACCCTGTATGGTAAAGTAAAAAAATTAAATAGTTCGATTGAATTGTTCGCCCAAAATTACAAACCAATTATTCAAAAATTTATCTTAAAATGATACTCACTATATAATTTTTAATAGTCGGGCTGGCCGAGTGGTTAAAGAGCTTACCTTCTTATCAAGCTACCTCGGGCTTAAGCCCGACTCGCTATAAATATTTAATCGGCTATAACCTAATTCCTTCAGTAGGAGGCAATGGGAAAAATTTCCCTAGGAATATTACAATGGAGAGGATACCATGCCCTCTAGAGTAATCGCCGACGCTCGTTATCGAGTATGGCATTTGAAGATATAATTTTTAGCTCAGATATCTATTTTTTCATATAATAAAATTAAGAAAATAATCGATAAGATTTATGTCAAATTTACTATCTGAATTATTTTAATAATTGATTGTAACGGTCATACTATTAGCTATTCCCTTATGGTAGTTAAATTTTATTATTTTTCTAAGGCATCTTTGACCAAAGCGTGCAAATTGTTTGTGGCTGTTTTTATTAGCATACATTAATATGAAATATTAAATGTTTT
This sequence comes from Forficula auricularia, assembly GCA_024734495.1. Taxonomy (NCBI): domain Eukaryota; kingdom Metazoa; phylum Arthropoda; class Insecta; order Dermaptera; family Forficulidae; genus Forficula; species Forficula auricularia. The sequence goes on from JALMQS010000374.1 coordinate 101,153, forward strand.
TCTCGATAGAAATGTCTGTTGTTTACGTTTATTATGTAACATTATCTTTATAGATACTCTATTATTTGAGCTAAAAAATGTTATTATAACCTATTCTTTATGATCTATTCAAATATTTCTGGCAATTTTTAAATCTTAATAGTTGATCTCTATTTTATCTTCTGATTTATAATCCCATAATTCCAAACTTTTCGGCATGTTTTTAACTGATAGAAATTGGGCCACGAACATCAATGACCGAAATAAAAGTATTTTATCGAATTAGTAACTCTTGACATTTATTACTATTCTTTTAGTATTTAGGTTATTTCTTTAGAGATTATTAATTAACGCGAAGGAAAACTTTTCTTGATAAAAGTTAAATTTAATTAGAAATCCTTTACAAGTATTTTATTTGTTTCCTTCTTTCTCCTGTTCTTTTTTCTGTATTTTTCATCTTACTACTATTAGTAGAAAATTGAACGCTATAAATTGTGCTTATATTATGTTGTTTTGTGAATAAAACAAAAATACTATGAATATAAATACATATTTCCAAAAGAGTGAATAAATTCCTTTTAGGCAATTTCGTTGAAAGTTTCTTTTAAATTAAATGTCAAATGAGAAAAATAAGTTTTTTTTTTTGTTTTTTAAGTTATAGCCAAGTAGGTAATCCAATTTATTTTAAATCTTACATTTATTTATTCATCTTAATATTTTCTTTTGTATAAGCATAATATTTGCAATATATTTAAGTGCTGGAACCTGTCTGAAAGATTTTATGTTTATGTGTGGAGGAGTGTAAATTGTATATAACAGGGGTGGCCACTACCCTTAACTTTGGGAGCCGCAAATTTATAAAACTGTTTCAAAGCGAGCCACATTATTTGGAGATTAATTAATTAAAAAAATGACACATTTTTTATTTTATAAAATATAAATGAAGTAACATTTATTTTTTGCTCAACTTACTTATAACATTAGTGTGCAATTACAATTAATTATAAATTAATTAAGCTATGTATTATTATTTTTACTTTAACATACAGGGTATGGTCAAGTATTGTAATCGTGCATGAAAAAAGTGTTTTTTTTCCTTCTTTTTTTCGAAATATCTCAAAAACGACTGAAAATATTTTGATTAAAAAAATTGAGCGAAACCATTGCATTTTGCTCTACAAAAAAGCTCTAATAAGTGAACATCGAAAAAATTATATTTTTCGAGATAACAATTGTTTTGTCAAAATGTCTGTTAGCTAGTTAGTTATTGTCTGGTTGGGTGTCCGTTAGTCTGTGCGTTACCAAATTTTTGTGGACGAGCTAGCTCAAAAACTAGTGTGAATATCGAAACCAAATTTCACAGGTAGTTTTGGTGCATTGAGATTAAGAGCTGATTAGATTTTGGTGCATATCGACTCCAAATTACAGGGGTGGGAGGGGGTTAAAAATTAAAAATCTAGGCCGTTTGAGCAAACTCAATCAAATTTTGTATACATAATAATTAGTGGAGCCCCAGAAGTCTAAAAATGCAAAAACTAACCGCCTAAAATGGGTGTATGGTCAAAAAATGAAAATCTTGGCCATTTTCCAAACTCAACCAAATTTTGTATACATAATCAGCGGGACACCAGAAGTATAAAAATGCAAAACTAACCCCCCCCTGCATGGTTATATAACAATTTTAGGGCCAGGTTATCTAGTAAAGTCAAGTGGCTGGCCACATGAGAACACGTAAGCTTATTTTAATTTAATTATTATGCTTTTTAAAAATGAGTATTATTCAAGAGGGTTCAAGAGCCGCACGAGATTGACTGAAGAGCCGCATGCGGCTCGCGAGCCACGTTTTGGCCACCTCTGGTATATAATGTTGTTTAACTCACTGACTCAAATTGGTATTATAATGTCTGTTTCGGGTGGCTCCCATAAACCCGACAGCCGAAATCCCGACACGCATAAACCCGACAGCAATTATTTTTCTATATCTTATTATATAAAGAACTATCCCCTTCAAATAACTAAATTAGATAAACTATTTCAATCCTGTTAAATTTTATTTATATATTTATTTTTACGCGCTAACCAGATACATATAATAATATCGTGGTCTTCTTTGCGAAAAGTCATTAAGTAACATTTTCTTCAATTTGAGAAAACCCAATTTTTTTTTTTTTTTTTGGCTTTTCGGCCATCGGTAGCCATAAGCCATTTACGATACTATTTATTTTTATTTTTAAATTTGTCTCTACCTCGGGGGCCAGATTTTAGCCGGATGCCTCGAACCGGATTCGAACTCGGGTCCTCTTGGTTAGCTGGCTGACATGCTACCGCCTAGCCTACCCGACCCCCCCAAAACCCAATTTCAAACTTACGATTAATTTTAAAAATACTTAAGTAGCAATTTAATTGTTTAGCTTTTGTTTTTTGTAATTATAAAGTTTATGTACCGATTTTAATGATTCATTTTTATTGGAAAGAGGTTACCTTAGGGTGATACCATATTAATTTGGTCAAGTTCTGAAGATATGATCAATGACGAAATAACGTAAGTCTCCAATTCTATGACCAAATAATCAAAATTATAATAAATAAAATCTTTTATTAAAAAAATCTTAAAACATTCATTTAAAACCCGCAAACGTTTCGAGAGAATTTCTATATTTATGAATTGAATTTTATTATCATTTTCTGATTCATTCGCCTGACGCTTTCTCTTACGAGATGCATGCAAGGTATTATATTAAGTCACTATTAATAACATCACCAAAAAAAGAAAAGAAAAATAATTTTTATAAAAAAAATAAAAATGACTTTAAATAAAATAAATGCAACAAATAAAATAATAATAACTTAAAAATCAAATAAAATCACACTAAAAGGTATAAAATAATTATCTTATTTAGTTACAACTAAACGACGAAATATTAACATGAAATTACTTTTTAAAGTCGGTGCCAAATCATATTTATTTTATGAATTGCACTCGACGGATCTTACTTAGTACGTTTGACGGTACACTCGCTTATAGGTATAGTTTGTTTGGCACCGACTTCAAAAAGTAATTTCATGTTAATATTTCGTCGTTTAGTTGTAACTAAATATGATAATAATTATTTTATACCTTTTAGTGTATTTTATTTTATTTTTAAGTTATTATTATTTTATTTGTTGCATTTAATTTTTTTGAAGTCGGTTTTATTTTTTTTTTTTATAAAAATTATTTAATTTGACTTTTGTGACATCACAATTTTTAAGATCCCTGGGTGCCCCTGTCCTGTTTTGTAACAAATCTGAGATGCCCCTTTCACCTTATTATGTGACGTAATTTATGGATGGACCCTCATCGTGGGTAACATCGCTATAAAAAATTTTAATGTCCAAAATGAAAAATATAGATAATAACTAGATAAAGGTGATTAATTTAAAATCAATAAAATTTGTATAGGTATACTTTGTTTGGCACCGACTTCACAAAGTAATTTCATGTAAATATTTCGTCGTTTAGTTGTAACTAAATAAATAAGATAATTATTTTATACCTTTTAGTGTATTTTATTTGATTTTTAAGTAATTATTATTTTATTTGTTGCATTTAATTTTTTTGAAGTCGGTTTTATTTTTTTATAAAAATTATTTTTGTAAGATGCGTCCGAGCGGATTTATACCAAGCTTCATGAAGAATAATCCCCTTCTCACAATGCTTCAGAAGGTTCTTTTTTTCTCTTTGTTCTAGGGTAGCAACTCCTTGTAGCAAGGCTCAATCATTTCTTTTTTATTTTTATTGGGCGGCCTTTTGCTGATATGCGAATTGTTTTATAATTTTTTTCCTCATAGTCCTAGCTGTACTCAATTATAAACGGCATAGATTTCGAAAATTTCAGCATTTTTATTCGAAGCCAGTTTACTTTATTTCCGTGCTCATCTTTAAGTCTGTTTATTATTAATCATCCTGTCTGGTGCTCAATTCGTTTTTTCCTTTTCAAATAAAAAAATAATAAAATAATTTTCTTAATGTAGAATTAACATAAGAAATTATTGATTACATTATATAACTTTCGCGGTTCAAATTGCTTTAAGAAAAAATTAAAACTAACCTTTAAAAAATTAATTTGTCTAATCAGTAAGTTACTTAATGACTTTTCGCTTTGTAAATCAGAACATTGTGCACTTAGTGAAATTGTTTTTTACGTTTAATAGGGTTTGTGTTATTTCGATGCCCTTCAAAAATTTTTATATCGATAAATATGATCGAAACTCACAACTACATAGTATTAGATAAAAATCCACCAAAAGTGTACTTGTGACTTTTCGCAAGAAGCCTCACGATATATGATCTGAGGTTCACCCCGAAGGGTAAACCTCGACCTAATATGCGGTACACCTCCACTTGTACTTCCAAATTTTTCCAAGTAATTCCAAATATTTTCAAATACTTCCAAATATTTCCAAGTAATTCCAAATATTTCCGAACACTTACAACTATTTCCAAGTACTTCCAAATATTCCCAGGTACTTCCAAATATTTTCAAGAACTTTCAAATATTTCCAAGTACTTTCAAATATTTCCAGGTACTTCCAAAATACTTCCAAAGAGGTGTACACCTACTTCCAATCGCAGATCACCCCTCGGTTCACCCCTAACCCCTAACAAGCATGGGTGAAGTTTGTGAAATTGTGTTATCCTAAAAAGATTGTGCAAAGATTAATGTATATGGTTATTGAATGGTGAAAATAAGTATTACTGGTGTCACGGAAATCGCGAAATTGTAAAGGACGGGCAACAACGGAATTTTTTGATGGAAGACATTATTTTCAAAAGTTGGAAGACCACAATGACTTTTCGCAGGCTAGAGCTGGTTCAGTAGAAAAAACTGTAAATCAAATAAAGTAAAGTGCGAAGCAAAGCAATGTTGTTTTGAAGATAATGGTTTGTACCGTGACAAATATGAGATCGAAGACATTATCTTCAAAACAACTCGCACTTTCCTTTATTTAATTTATAGTTTTTGCTATGGAAACAGCATACAATGTTTTTTCTAAATATTTTAAAACTATGGTATTATTTTGAAATTTCTATTAGGTACTTTTTGTGTTAATTAGGTTAAACGTGTTAAATATACCTACTATAACCTTTTAGAAATAACGTATTTGTTCATTTTTACTTTATCCAATGCAAAGCATGGGTAAAGTATTGCAATCGCTCTCGGGGCAAGCGTGGCTTCAAAGGGTCCTCAGGTAAAGACTACGGAACCCATGGACTCAATTAAAGTCACAAATTGTAGTATTCATATAGGTTGAATTTTAACACGTGACGGTTTTGTCAAAAATTACATGGGGTCTCGTCGAGAGGCCAAAAAGGGCGATTTTTTCATTTAGTGCGTGCGTATGGATGGATGTATGGATGGATGTATGTATGTATGGATGGATGTTATCGCTTTTTTGGCCCACGATTTTTTCCACACCGTTGCACCGATTGAAATGAAATTGAAAACCTACCATTAGTTTAACAAAATGAAGCGCTGATTAGTTTTTGGTACATATCGGCCCACAAACATTAGTACTTTATTTCGGTACTTTTTTATTTTTTTCTAAATATTTTGAAAATGACTTAACCAATTTTGATGAAATTTAATATCCTAATTAAGTACCTTGGGGACCACAAAAAAGGTTAAATAAAGTTTTTAGTAAAATTATATTTTAAAGTACTTTACTCTAAAGTAAGATAGTACTTTTAAAAAAATTTTAAATTTATTCATTTGATCGTTTTAATATACCTCATTTAACCTAACTTAAGTAAGAATGGATAGGCTTCTCTCTGTGAAATGCTAAAAATTTGGGAGGAATTTTTATGAGTAACCATAGCAACTGCGTTGTTTTCTTATCCGTTACCTTTGCTGAAGACAGAGAAATCGATTTTAAACCAAAAATAGCGATTGATTCTCATCTAGTACTTGAGGAATAATCATTCTATATTGGATTTTTGACGTTTCGGTTTTTATTAGTAACCATTGCTGAAGACATAGAGAAATCGATTTTAAACCAAAAATAGCGATTGATTCTCATCTAGTTCTTGAGGAATAATCATTCTATATTGGATTTTTGACGTTTCGGTTTTTATTAGTAACCATTGTTGAAGACATAGAGAAATCGACTTTAAACCAAAAATAGCGATTGATTCTCATCTAGTACTTGAGGAATAATCATTCTATATTGGATTTTTGACGTTTCGGTTTTTATTAGTAACCATTGCTGAAGACATAGAGAAATCGACTTTAAACCAAAAATAGCGATTGATTCTCATCTAGTACTTGAGGAATAATCATTCTATATTGGATTTTTGACGTTTCGGTTTTTATTAGTAACCATTGCTGAAGACATGGAGGAATCGACTTAAAATAAAAAATAGCGATTGATTCTCATCTAATACTTGAGAAATATCCATTCTATATTGGATTTTTGACGTTTCGGTTTTTATTAGTAACCATTCCTGAAGACATAGAGAAATCAACTTTAAACCAAAAATAGCGATTGATTCTCATCTAGTACTTGAGGAATAATCATTCTATATTGGATTTTTGACGTTTCGGTTTTTATTGGTAACCATTGCTGAAGACATAGATGAATCGACTTAAAATCAAAAATAGCGATTGATTCTCATCTAATACTTGAGGAATAACAATTCTACATTAGGTTTTTGACGTTTCGATTATTATTGGTAACCATTGCTGACGACATGGAGGAATCGACTTAAAATCAAAAATAACGATCGATTCTTATCTAATACTAGAGGAATAACCTTATTGAATTCCATTTTTGATGTTTTGACTATTAATGGAAACCTCTACTGAAAATGTAGAAGAATCGACTTAAAATCAAAAAGACTAAATTCTTTTTGGTAAACAACTCAAGCTTGAGTTGTTTGCCATAAAAGAATTTAGTCTTTTTGATTTTAAGTCGATTCTTCTACATTTTAAGTAGAGGTTTCCATTAATAGTCAAAACATCAAAAATGGAATTCAATAAGGTTATTCCTCTAGTATTAGATAAGAATCGATCGTTATTTTTGATTTTAAGTCGTTTCCTCCATGTCTTCAGCAATGGTTACCAATAATAATCGAAACGTCAAAAACCTAATGTAGAATTTGTTATTCCTCAAGTATTAGATGAGAATCGATGGCTATTTTTGATTTTAAGTCGATTCCTCTATGTCTTCAGCAATGGTTACCAATAAAAACCGAAACGTCAAAAATCCAATGTAGAATGGTTATTCCTCGACTCTTAAATGAGAATTATTTTTGAATTAATTTCAATATGAACTACAAATTGCAAGTGATATCTGATTAATAATAAAGGAACAAACATATTAATATTTCAAATGAATTTGGATAAAGTTTAGCAACGATCCGTTGCAGTTTATTTAAATTCAACTCATTTTTGTAAATATCAAAAAGGTTAATCAAATATTAAAATAACGTCTGGATTTTCACATGTCGGGATTTTAGCTGTCAGGATTTTGGGGTGAGCCCTCCTGTTTTGTACATGTTCTGTGAAAAAGCCTCAAATATTCACTTGTTCCATTTAAATATAATTGAAAAAGCAATGGATCTTTTATAGTCGTAAATCTTTGAGAAGAAGAACCATTCGAGAAAACAAGATATTCAGCTGTCCATTTTATTAAGTGGAATTTAATATGAATAGAGAAAATATATTTGAGAGTAATAAATCAGTGCCAATGATGGATAATCGCAAAATATTTTATGATGGGCTTCGAAAAATAATTAAAAACATTAGATATACAGGGTGATTCACGGTCGATGGCACGTTAAACGTTTATGGTAAATGGAACGCATGGTTTTTCTGAAAATTTAGCACCTTACATTTTCTTACCTGTTCTATCGATCTAAAATATTTTCAGCATTACGACGTTTCGGCTTCCATCAAAAAGTCGTAGCAACTTTATTTTTTTAAATGGAACACCCCGTATATTAACACGTTTTTTAGAACCGCCCTTTTCATTCAAATACTTTTTTTTAATATTGTCTTATACCTATCTATATCGGTTTTCGAGATAAAAAATAATTTGTGTTAAATATGGTCCAAAACATGGCCCTAATTAAACTTAAATAAATTAGTGCTCTCAATTCATGGACAGTTGATATTTTGGTGGTAGTTTAGACAGACCCGAAGTCACAAAGAGAAACAAACGAGGTTGTCCTCTGCTTGATGCAAATAAACATACACACATATATCATCTCGATATATATGTGTGTATGTTTATTTGCATCAAGTAGAGGACAATCTCTTTGTTTCTCTTTGTGAATCAACAACTCTGCTACTCTCGGCAAAACAAAAACTTTTCAATCAGACCCGAAGTATTTAATTTACGCCGAAAAATCGACTCCATATTATACAGGGCGTGCTAAGATAATTATTATTTCCGGTATTCATAAAAGGGATCAAAAATTCGTTTTTTCAAATGAGACCCCCGTATATTACTCAAAAAATTGAAAGATGAAGAAAAATGCTTTAAGACGATATATCATGTCCCTATACCTAAAACATCAAGTTTTCTTAATAAAGCCGATTTTTCGTGAAAAATTACATTTTAATGAATTTAATTTTAACTAACCATAGAAATATCAAGTTTATGACAGTTTGTTGACGATGTTCAAAAAATCTCCCAAAATTATCGCAAATATTGATTATTGAAAGGAAGTTCTTATAGTACAAAATAAATAATTTCAAACGAAGTTATTATGGTACAAAATAAATAATTTCATAAGAACTTCGTTTGAATAATCAATATTTGCGATCATTTTGGGAGATTTTTTTGTACACCGTCAATAAACTCTTTATAAGTTTCTTATAAATAGTCAACAAACTGTCATAAGCTTGATATTTCCATGGTTAGTTAAAATTAAATTCATTAAAATGTAATTTTTCACGAAAAAGCGACTTTATTAAGAAAACTTGATGTTTTAGGTATAGGGACATGATATATCGTCTTAAAGCATTTTTCTTCGTCTTTCAATTTATTCAGTAATATACGGGGGTCTCATTTAAAAAACGAACTTTTGACCCCTTTATGAATACCGGAAATAATAGTAATCTTAGCACGCCCTATATAATATGGAGTCGATTTTTAGGCGTAAATTAAATACTTCGGGTCTGTCTAAACTACCACCAAAATATCAACTTTTCATGAATTGAGAACACTAATTAATTAAAGTTTAATTAGGGCCATGTTTTGGACCATATTTATCACAAATTATTTTTTATCTCGAAAACCGATAGAGATACCATAGGTATAGGACAATATTAACAAAAAGAGTATTTGAATAAAATGGCGGTCCTAAAAACGTGTTAATATACGGGGTGTTCCATTTAAAAAAATAAAGTTGCTATCACTTTTCGAAGAAAGCCGAAACGTCTCAATGCTGAAAATATTTTAGATCGATAGAAAAGGTAAGAAAATGTAAGGTGCTAAATTTTCAGAAAAATACTGCTTTCCGTTTTCCATAAACGTCTGACGTGTCATCGACCGTGAACTATATATATATATATATATAGTTTCATCACAGCCACGAACTCTTACAATATTAAATAAAATTATAATAGGCCACCGATTATTTACAATATAGTATACCTAGTCTTTGAAATACAGCGTAAGTTTCAAGGCTCACTGTATGTATGCTGAAAAAAGGAAACCCTATCGACAATGCATACATAACCGAACCTTACCAGACAGCTTTCCAAAATTCTCACCCGTATCAGCCGACTAGGACCATATGACTTGTACTATCGGTTTCCAAATGAAAGATTTTTATAATTGTCTTTAGACAAATATAGAAACCACAATAATACCCACTTTTTTTGTAAAATTCATCGATAAACGTTATTTTTCAAATTTAATATTAGATTTTTTGTAACCCGGTATGTAAATACTCTTGATGTTTTGAAATTTTAAGGATGCCTCATATATAAATTTACCAATGACTTTTACTTTTTAAATCATATATTTGTTTTCGTTGGGTCGGAGAGTAAATTCAAATTCTCGAAATCCTTGAACAGGCAAGTCATTAAAAGTTAACTATTTTATAAGCCTCTTCCCTGTATTTTGTGAGAAAAATCCTCTTTTTAATATATATATATATATATATGTTATATATATGCTATTTAATTTGAATTTGCATAATTTTTACAGGTATGACAAGGCCGAGTTCGTCGGTAGCAGCGATTTATCGAGGAGGAGACTCGCCTATAAATTACGACAAAATGCCTATAAGAAGCCCATTTCCATTGGAAATTATCTATATAGAATCTATTAAAATGAAAAATTGGCCAAATGTTTCGTCTCCTCCATAAAACTTTTTAAGAAAAATGATTTCTAGCCAGCGTTGAGGTCTTCCAGTCCACCTCTCATTCACCAAAAATATCATCTTTTTTAACTATTTGAAAAAAACTTTTCGATTAACAACATCATATCTATGTACCATTTAAGAAAAAATCAACATCAAAATGTGATGAAAAAACTTTTGAAAAAAAAGAATATCTAATTAAATGACTTGTCCCTATAATTTTAAGATTTTCTATGAAACCCCCTTTTCCTGTGTCTTCCTTACAGATCTTGTGTACTTAGAAAACTAGACAATGAATGGATATATAATCAACAATGTTTTATTGTAATAAATGAAATCCAATCAATAGAAATGATGTAATGATTCTAAGCAAATATAAATGATTTCTGCAAATAAAAGTATTATTTAAAATTTTTATTAAGGTTATAGCTGTTTATTACATTTTGTAATAGAATTTTATGTTCAAAAGGAATACGACATTAAGGTAAGTTTGATAAATAAAGGTAAAGTACCTGGCCAACCGAACGTTGCTAGGTGATTTTTTGCTTTAAAAGGAATAAAATAATATTATTTTTAATTTTTAATTCAGGTAAAAAACTCGATATTTATTTGCAATCAGAATTAAATAAAATTTAATTAATTGCAATTAAAAATGAAATTAATATACACGGAGCTGGAGTTTATTCGTTTAAACCCTGAAGAAGGAGGCTCGACCCCCCGAATCACCGAATATTTTAAGAAAATGAAAATGACTTTCTAATATATTGTTTAATTCTGAGTTTGTGGTTTTCACTATCCCTGGGCTGCCTTTGCATCAATTCAGAAATGAGTTCTATCCCTTCCTCTTCAATAGAAAATAAACTGCAAAGAATCGTTGCTAGAATTTATCCAAAATCTTTTGAAATATTAATATGTTTATTCCTATTTTAATCAGATATCACTAGATATTTGAATTCAATAGTAATAAATAAAGAAGTTCTGTTTCTATTCGTGAATTGTAATAATATAGATCATTATTTGAAACAATTGGTAAACAAATTTCGAACAAGCTTCAATCAAAAGATCTGAAAAAAAAATGATCTGAGAAAATACGGAACATAAAAAATTATGATATCTGGTAATGTTTTATTTATTTGAATTATTATACTTTCTTCACTAAAATTAAATTGATTGTGTTCTCTCTTCTCTTTTTTTAAATAATATTGTACTAAAGTTAAAATACAAATAAGAATTAGCCTTGTTTGAAATCCTGGTAATGATATTAATAACAATTTGCCCTTTATTAAAAATTAAATCATTTTTAACAACCAATAACGAAATTTTAAATTCTATAATCTTATAAACAATTATTTAGTTTGATATGATAGCCAACATTATTTAGCAAAATTACCTTTAACGAATTCTATATTAATTTACTGAATGGATAAATTTTTATATACTTACTTAATAAGAAATAAATATTAAAAAACTATATACTTTTTTCTATGTAAAATATTTGTTGTTTTTTTTTATTTATTTATCAATATGAAAAATGTTTCAATTAAGAACCTCAGCGACAGAAGCAAACCAAAGGTGTTTTCACATTTTCCGGCAAAATCGAGCCGGCGCGGAAGATGATTATGGCTCTGATAAAAGAGAGATGTGTTTTGCTGTCAACAGATATTATCTCCTGGGGTTATTGTACTTTAGGTGAAAGTACTTAAGGCGGGGGTTCCTAAACTTTTCCGAGTCGCTGCGCCTTTTTTCAATTAAAATTTTTCCATGTCGCCCTATTATTTATTATTTATTTTGACTTCTGAGGAGGGGGCTTCCTCTAAAAACAGATAAGTAGTTGACAAAATTGGGTCTATACAATTGGTAGTAATATTTACATTTCTCTCTCTCCCCTTCTCTATTTACAGTAGTATCATTTTTAAAATGTTATACATATGTCAAAAAAATAAAAACAAAAATGAAAAAGATTAATAAAAAAATAAAAAATAAATAAATAATTAAAAGTATGTCTAATCGTAAGTTAGAGATAAAGATAAATAATAAATAATTTTTTAGCTTCAAACTTTGTTTTTTGTCTAGTTAGTCAATAAATAAATAAGATTAATCACAAAAATAAAAGCTTCAACAGCTTCATTACTGGAAATAAATAATTTGAAACAAAAATAAGTATCTGTAGGACTTTTGATTTTTTTTTAATTTTACTTTCTTTAGTGTTTGTGTTTTGGTTTGAGAAATGTCTGAAACTGAGAAATGTTCATTCGTTCATGTATGTTTATTTGGATTTCTATATATACCTACGATAGCGGAAAATAGAAAGGTCGTAGAAAGTTCATTCAGGTCCCATAATAATATCTAATGTTGATTTCTCTAGATTCCCATAATCCACGATAATTCAAAAAAGCAGTCATAATTATTTTTGTTGGTCCGGATTACCCTCACTAGTCTAGAACGCAGAATCGTTCAGTTCGTTCTAGTGCCAAAAAATTGTATTTTATTTGATCACACACACACACACATACACACACATACAGATAGAGAGATAGAGAGAGATTTTAATTTTTTTTTGGATTTAAAGTACCTGTAAAATTGGAAATAAATCGAATTTTAATTTTTTTGCGAAGATAAAAAATTAAATCATTTTGATTTGAAAATTTTTTATCATCAAATTAACCACGCCAAGCTTTAGCTTGCAAGCCTACAGAGAAAATTTTATTAGAAAAAATCAATTATTAATTTTATTAAAAACAAATTTCGTACGAATTGATTTTCTAAAATGAACACCCCATAATAAAAATATCAGTTAATTCTTATTTATTTGATTGAAAAATCCACCTAATAAAAATAAATTCATTGTATATAATTATTTAATAAAAAAAATGTAATCGATTCATTTTTTCTTCTCTTAAAATCAAATGAACAGAATCTACCGAAATTTCGAAAAAATAATCCCTTATTTCATTGAAAAAATTTTAAAAACAATTAAAGAAAAAAATTAAAAAATAATAAATTCTCTGAAATGAAATTGGGGTAGAATGTCTTACCCTGGTATAGAAAGAAAGGGGGGGGGGGCGAAATATAAGCTTGGGCACTTTTATAATAATCCCGGATACATGTCGAGACAAGTCCATATCCATTTACCAATGGATTGAAATTGAAACAAGCTCAGACACGAAATAAAGAATTTTCAATTAATCAAGTATAGTCGAATTTTATCACTTCTCCTTAACACAAACTAACTATTTTAATACTAATAATAAAAGTACATGCAAAGTCTATTATATAGAGTTGAAATATGTTAAAAAAATTGGAAAATAAAAACACATGAAATAGAATTATACCCTCAATCTATCATTACAGGTTAAAACACGTAAAAAAATAAAATATAAGCTTTCAAAGCGATTCAATTCAAATGATTAAATTAGCAACACACACACACACACCATAAAAGTTTAAAAGTGTGAAAAGGCCGCAGCGCACAGTTTGGGAACCTTTAAGGTATTTACTCATTAAAAAAAAGAAAATAGGACCATTCATAAAATACGTTCCCAAACAGGGGGAGGAAGGGGTATTGCTTAGCGTGGTGATATTTATTTATTTTTTTAATGATATTGATGTGAGAAGGAGATACACCAGAAGGTGCATCCCCTAAAGGCCTGTATGGGATGGCCCCTCCATCGTGGAAAAAACAGAGTAGAAGGAAAGAAGCCGGAATCACGAGCCAAATCTCAGAAAGTTAGATACAATCCAATTTACTAAGTTTTTTAAAGGCTTCGAGCAGTGGTAAATTCTCCGCGCGATAAATTAGGTTAAATTTATCTCCCACTTAATTTTTATTACCAGACCCTATACTCACAGAAAAAATGTCTGGGTATAGCCGGAAATCGAACCCGAGACCTCCGGGTTGCCGGCCAGACATGCTGACCATTACACTAGGGAGGCGGACAAAATGTCATATGTGGCAAGGAGGGATGGAAGGGGCTCTAAGGAAAAGTGAAGTTCGCAGTTCTTCAATTATATTTTAATTTTTTTCTTAACTTGTTGGTTTTTTAAATTTTATTATAGGAGGGGGTCTAGCTTTTGTGACGTTATATTTGTTAGGAGGGTTCCCGAAAATATGAAGCAGCGTGACTAAGGGAGGGGGGTCAAAAAGGCGAAATTTCGCTTGTCGTATTTTATGAATGGCCCCTTAAAAAACTAAAACAAGACACACACTGATCGCTAATGGTGGAAAAAATTACGATATGTGTGCCAAGATATATAGAAAGAATTAATAATTCAATGTAAAATAACACCTTAAAATGTATTGGTATGGTAACACGCTTAGAGCGCTTGTCAAAGGGGATTAAAACATAAACAAGTACCTACATAATATATTCTTAAAGGAGAAATGTTAAATAACGTTAGGTCCTTTAGAGAGAGCGTTGCTGATTTTAGAACACTAATACTGAAGAGAAATCAAACATCACTTCTTCGGCACTGACACGACTAAATTTGTTTGGACAAATATGCTAAAGAAAACTTTTGACCGTCGCAGTGGTTTGGGATCTGAAATACGCGATCGAAACCTATAGCTCCTTAAATAGTTGACCAAACGAGGTGAAAATATAACCACAGGGGCTTCACGTCATGTAGAATCGACTGAAGGAAAAAGTTTTGGTGGAGCTTGTCATTTCCAACCCCTAGACTGGGTGGAAATGTGTGTACTGGTTAGGAAAAGGTGCAACTTTTTTTTATAATGATATTGATACAAGAAGTTACACCAAAAAGGTACAACCTCTGTAGTCCACGGTAGACCCTTGTATCGTGAAGATAAGAAGAGATTTAGGGATTGGTTAGGAGTCGAAGGTATCTATGGATGAGGGTCTTGAAAGATTGAAGATTATAAGTTGCTGGGAAGACGGTTGGGGGAAGAGAGTTCCAGTCTCTAGATGTCTTAGGGATAAACGAATTGGCGAATGCGTTTGTTCGATTAGTATCCAGTTTAAGCGCGTAGGGGAACAAACAATAGCAATTATACAAGAGGTATAAAAATACTTTCTTTATCAGTCAAATACACAAATTTTTATTTATTTTTAAAATTTTAATAATATCCTTGGTAATATTATCAATTATAATAATAGTAATAATAGGTATGTATAACGTCGCGTTCAACGCTAAGCGTTTTTGTCTGAACTGCCGAGCTATGTGTGAAATTGTTATTTGATTCCATTGAATCCAGTACCATTGTCGTCACCGGATTCGGTTTTGCCGATGTGTGTGAAAATGGCCTAACAGTTTATATGGAGTGTTATGAAACACCGCAAATGAAACAAATATAAGTAAAAGTATAAAATGCTAGATATGTAATTAAAATATGTTTGTTAATTGAATATTATAAAGTGTATATTAATAATTGTAAATTATTGATTTGGTTGAAGAATGTACACAACTGATTTGTTTATATGAAATAAAATAAAATTTATTATATGTATATTTTGTTTTATAAATATATTTTTTCAAAGCTTTTTTTAATATATTTTTTAGATACTTGAATGATTGTCTTTGAGTAACGTGACCAAGTTTTTAACAATTTGTCCCGTATCCCGCGGCGTTTTAAGAAAGCCCCGATTATTGGAAAGAATGCTAAAAAATGCTATTTTTAATGAGGTATCATTATTAAAAAGATATATATTTATAAGAAAAAGGTTAAATCTTGGGCATCAGCATCAATCACAACAGAGAACAAATGGTTACATAGGTAGGTACATATAATAAATAATATAAAAATCAATCTGTGTTGGTTCTTTCCAATGAACTTCGACACCGTTTATCCGATTGAGATGAAATTTTGAACACATATTTATCACAGTCTATAGGATGATGATGATATAGTTTCATCAATTTAAAATTAATTTCATTTTTCAATTTTATTCAAAGGCCATAAATTTTATTCAAAGCTCTAAAAGGGTCATGAAATAATGAAAAAGGTTAAAATGGTCAGGCCGACAAACAAAGAACCCCTCTTCACAAAGGAAGTTAGCATTTTTTTTTCATTTTCTTTTTTTAGCGTTTGAAAATATTTATAGAGAGATTACTCATAAAAAAATGACACACGTTATAAATGTATAGCTATCTAGTATACATATAAGTTAAAGGTATAAACAGGGCCGGGCTAAGAGAAAATTTTACTACAAGCATGAAATATTTTTGCGCCACCCCCCCCCCCCCTCAGCAAATTTAGCAACAATCATAATAGAACAATATACATGTATAGGTAAATATTATACATAAAAAGTTTAAGGTATAAACAGAGCCGGGCTAAGAGAAAATTTTACTACAAGCTGAAATATTTTTGAGCCCCCCCCCAGCAAATTTATCAACAATCATAATAGAACAATATACATGTATAGGTATATAGTATACATATAAGTTTAAGGTATAAACAGAGCCGGGCTAAGAGACAATTTTACTACAAGCATGAAATATTTTTGCGCCCCCCCCCAGCAATTTTAGCAACAATCATAATAGAACAATATACATTCAAATTTTGTATGTTTATTTTCTTTATAGAATTCAATATCAACTGTTATTGTATTGTTTTGAAAAATAAATCTATATCATCTATCTATCTATCTATCGTTTTTTATACATTTTGACAAATTTTTGGTGACCAAATGTTCCTTTGGACAAGGTCAATTTTAATAAAAAAATATTATATTTGTATCATCTTTTGTTGTTTTTCATTTAAATTTTAAAATTACGGGCCAGTAAAATAGAATCTTCAATTATATCTATTCAAGACTTTATTCTAGAATAACAGTACTAATAAAACTTCAATAATCAAGCCGCGAGGGGGTCCAGGGGGCGAAGCCCTCTGGCTAGCAAGAGGCCGCCAAAGGCGGGCCTCAGCTAGTAATAAATAAAATTGAGCATCTGTTCTTGCGGATGGGGGGAGGGTGACGCGGTAACCCACCCTTCCCAATACCTTAAATTACAGGACACAAAGGGGGGGGGGGGAGCGCCGAAAATTTTCCGCTCCTAAGGGTGACGGCAGCTTTAAAAAGTTTGAAAATCACTCGATTAGACTCTAGAGCAGTGGTTCTCAACCTGGGGGCGATCGTCCCCAAGTGGGCGATTTGGGTTATTAGGGCGGCGATGAGTATTCAAAGGGGGAAAAATTAAAATAGTACTGTACAATAAAACAATAACAGTTTTCAAACTTTCATTTATTTTTTCAAATTTTAACTGTCAACTTTCTTAATTTTTCGAGATTCCAATTTAAAAATGAAAACATGTACTCTTGTCAATGATCTTAGTTAATTATTTCACTTCTTTGTTCTTAAAAAAAAATCTGTAAAAAATGTAGATTTTTATTTTTTTTTCTATTTTATTTAAAAGTGACTGGATAAAACTGCTTTGGTTGTTTTTATATACGGTAATAAAATTGTTTAAAATAATAAAACTGCTTTATTATTTACACTTTACTTCAAATTAAAATTAGGCATACACTGAAAATGAAAAGGGGGCGATAGGTGTTAGTCAACCAACAGAAAGGGGAGATGGGCCACAAAAGGTTGGGAACCACTTCTCTAGAGCATTGGTTCCCAATCGATGGTCTGTTGACCGATGCGGGTCTGCGAAAATTGTCTACCGGTCCGTGGGAAATTAAGTAAAATACAAATTTGTAGTGGCTATATTCATTGGCGAATTTTTTTTTAACACTACTAAAAAACTAATAAAAATATTATTTAGGTTTATCGTTGGGTCCATGTTAAAACCTCCTACACGAGAAGGATAAAACTAAATAATTACCTTTGAATTGTATATTTGCATAATATATTATCAAATAAGATTCATATTGTTATGATATAACATGTCATAAGATCATTCAAGATTTTATAGTTTTCATTAAATAGCAGAATTTTTTTGAAAAAATCGAGTTAACGACGTTATGTTTTTATTTTACTCTAGAGACTTAGCCGGTCCGCAACATAATTCCTTTATTCCGGTCCCCGAATGAGAAAAGGTTGAGAACCACTGCACTAGAGACAAGTGTCAGTCTAGCTGATTTTCCGCTCTTTGACTTGGCCGCCCGTGTGTTTTGCACAGATTCGTCATATATCAGGGGTGGCCACAACGTGGCTCGCGAGCCGCATGCGGCTCTTCAGTCAATCTCGTGCGGCTCTTGAACCTTCTTGAATAATACTGATTTTAAAAAGTATAATAATTAAATTTAAAAAATTCAAAGGAAGTGGCGTTTCGCCAATAGAGTTTTGGAAGAAGGTCCCAGAAGAAAAATACCCACTAACAAAAGAGTGTTCTAAGAGACTAATCTCAATATTTTGGAACTACATATGTGTGTGGATCACTGTACTCAACGCTTAAGTTCATTAAATCTAAATATGGATCCGAATTAACTGATGAACATTTAAGTGAACTCGTGCGAACTGCGCTTACCAATTACACTGCTCGACAAAAATTAAACAAAATTTCCCCTCATAAACCTAACAATGGATTCCAGTAGAGTTTTATATGCTGATTATCATGTAATTTCCCGATTTTTTACAACACGTCAGAGTTTTGAGATATTATCGGTCAAAATGACGAAAAATGCCATTTTAACCTATTTTCGAGTCCGTTAAATATTAAACACCAATATGTGAAATCAAAATATTTTGTTGATGTAATAGAAAATAGCTTCCTCTTTTATTTTCAAATTACTACTTGTTTTTAGCTCAATTAGAACTCGAGTTATAAATAAAAAACTAAGACCTTATGTTTTTATCTATGTTTATTATCCATTATAATCACGTAGTTTTAGTTTTTTAGTTATAACTCGAGTTCTAATTGAGCTAAAAACAAATAGTAATTTGAAAATCAAAGAGGAAGGTGTTTTCTATTACGTCGACAAAATGTTTTGATTTCAAATATTGTTATTTAATATTTAATTGGAAAATAAGTCAAAATGGCCATTTTCGTCATTTTGACCGATAATATCTCAAAAAGCTGACGTGTTAAAAAAAATTGGGAAATTGCATGATAATCAGCGTATAAAACTGGTTGGAATCCATTGTTAGGTTTAAGAGAAAAAATGTCTTCATGCCAACATGAACACTCATAAAAGCACTTCTCAAAAGTAAAATGTTATTTTCTGTTTTTATTGTAATTGAACACTAATGTTATAAGTAGAGCAAAAAATAAATGTTAGCTACTTCATTTATATTTTATAAAATAAAAAATGTGTCTTTTTTTTAATAAACCATTAATTAATCTCCAAACAATGTGGCTCGCTTTGGAACAATTTTATAAATTTGCGGCTACCAAAGTTAAGGTTAGTGGCCACCCCTGCCATATATGGTAGTCGCCTCGCCCCTTACAAGGATGTGTATCTGAACATCACTAGAAGCAGCTCAAAGGTAAAGAAGCACATTTGATACATCATTGAGTCGTTTTTGATTGAAAAGAAGCATACCGTTCGGAGTTACCCTAGTTGACCAATAGAAAGTAAATGTAATGTTCATTTGTCTAATTTTGCTATTTCCCTTTTTATAGATACAATTTCAAATACTATAATAAAATACAATTAATTATATCCTAATTTTCGCGAAATTAAGAACCCTTTGAGACTTAGTCAGGAGTAAAATGAATCAAATGATACGTTAATTTGTTTATCTACCCTGAATCCTACATCCTTTTTAAGCTAATATTTTTATTAAATCCCTTTAATTTTTTGAAATATTTTTATCGGCAAATTATAATTATAATATTCCAGGATAGTATTTATATTAGCAGAATGCATAGATACTTATAAAATAAAATAGATCCAAAATCCAAACAACTCTTCAGTTATAGGTAATTATGATTAAAAAAAATTGTATTAATCCTCCGTTATAAAATAAATCATTTTTTTAATCATTTTTGTATGTAATCCTTTTTATTTGGATTTACGTTTATATCAAATAATCCTATGATTTTAAAATGAAAAATATTACCTATCTTTTTTATTATGAAATGGACCATCTCTCTTTAGATAATAAATAGGGGGACCTAGTTTTGTTTTTGTATTTTTTGGTTGTAAAACAAAAGAAAACTCCCTTGAAAGAACGGATTAAGTCAAATTTTTTTCAATTTTTCAGGAGAGCAAATTTAAACTTTCAATACTAAAAAAAAAAATATTTAAAACACTTCAATCGAGTGCAATCAATAAAATTATGATTTATTATAAACGAATGACATTTTAAAAAATAAGAACTAATGTTAAATTATGCAAAAAGACAAAGTCTTGGAACGTTCTTTCTTGAATTCTTTCCATTTCCACTAAAAATAAAATACTCTGTATCTCAGTGATTTACTGCGTTATTTGAAAGTAATGTCAACTGGCCGTAGTGACATTGGCTGGCCACCAGAATGAATCATAAAATGATTTCAGAAAAATGCACTTAACCAGTCCTTTTCGTGGAGTCTCCAAATATGATAGAGAACAAAAAATATACATTTAACAGGGACGGCAGCAGGAACTGTGGGGTCAGGAGGGTCAACTGACCCCCTTGGGAATTTGTCTACGGGGTCAAGGTGGTCAGAGGAACTCTTAGGGCCAGTTGTATGTCAGTTGGAAACTCTTTTTAAACGTTGACAAAGGGTACAACCTTATAATTCACCTTGTGCCTTACGGGATGGCCAATCAGATGAAAGTGCCTGTCATCTGATTGGCCATCCCGCCGGCCACAAGGTGAATTATAAGGTTGTACCCTTTGTCAACGTTTAAAAAGAGTTTACCAACCGACATACAACTGGCCCTTAAAGAAAGAAATTTTACCGTTACTTTACCCAAAAACAACTTTGTTGCCAAATTGTTGGTTGTCAAATTAATGTTATACTATTATCTGTTTGCGTTAACAAAACCTAAAAACCTTGCGCCGTAACGTTAGCCTAATAAATGCTCATTTTACTTCAATAGGTAGGACTAGGTCAAGAACAGGCAGTCGTCTACGTCTAATTATATATTGCTAATTAATTTCGTTTTATTTTATTACCTTTTTGATACTAAATTCAATCATTATAACTACAAGCAAAAATTTGAACTCTGTTTTTTTTCACTTTTCAATAAAACCACAGCTATAAACTGCTTAAAAATCGGTTAATTTTACCAATTTTCTTCAAAAAATTTCAGGGGGGCCCCCAGTCCACGCTTTGGCTGGGGGGTATTCCATATCCCCCAGACCCCACCCCGTTAGTCCTACATCACTTTCCAAGTTTTGACCCCCCTGTCCTAAGATCGTTCCGACGTGCTTGCATTTAAGTGAATAACAAATTAAGAACTACCAAATTTTTCTGGTTGGACTGACCACCTATGGTGAAATTAGTACATTTCTTGAAATTTTTAATTTTTTTGTTCACAACGTTCATCTTCTAATTCTGGAGCTGTCTTCAAGTAAAAATACATTTTTAGATCAATTCAACTCATCCAACATGCCATTTCACTATTTAGTTGAACTCTCGATTAGAAGAATCACACATTAATAACATTACTTTTAAAACGAATAAATATAATTAATGTTAAGTAATAAAGTGAGATATTTTACAACAATTAAAATTTTTATTTTGTTTTGCCACGAGGAAAGCACACCAGTCTCCCTTGGGTTATATTAATACCTCATTTTTTAAATTTCTCATATATAATATACCATTTCAAGCATCGATTTTCTTATAATTAATTCTGTCTGAGCTATGTTGATCTATATCAATTATTATTTTAAGATGACTTCATAAAATAAAATTGAAAGTTGTAACGAACTTTCAAATTTCATCATGGATGGTGGCTAAAATCGGATCACACAAATTTTAAACTTTACTTAATTTTTTTTTAAACTATTAATATCTCCTAAAATAATATTTTTACATTGTCCTTATATATAAAATTGTAGGGGTTTTAAATGAATTTGTAAAATCCCTCTCGTGTTCTTAGATAATTGAATATTTTTGAAAATTTCAGGACATAAAGGGGTTGGTCCCCTATATTTTATAAAAATCTAAAATCTTGAAAAATTTGCTAGGTGTAAAAGTTATGGGGGGTTTCTAAAAAGCTCAACATGGCTAAATGAAGATTTGAAATTTAATATATTCATTATATTTCTGAGGATATAAATTCTCATTTAAATAGGTGTTGGTTTTTTCTCTTTTTTTGACAAAAATACACAGGTTTTATTTTTATCTATTATTTTTTATTAAATTTATTGTCACCATGGGACGTTTCGGCATTTACAATTATGTCATCTTCAGCCTAAATAATATAGGGGAGACCGGGTCTAGTCTCTAAAAAACTTCCTAATGCGTAGACGCAGTCAAGTAGCGACTGGCTTGGCTAGACAACCGATTGTTACTCTGCAATCACGCGTGATCACTTGGAGGAGGTTGCTTCGCGTTGTTAGTTGTGAACTAAAAACTGTTTTTCATCGTCGAAAGTAAATTTTCACTACTGATTTTAAATGATTATTGTAAGTTAATTTGTTCGTAAAATGTGTTATCGACAACATCACGTTGTTACATGTTATGAAGGTAGGAAATTCACCTTTTTAACTTTGTTCTAACTGTCTCCGGTTTCACGTATTTTAGAGTTTAGTGTAATAGCAAAGTTTGGGTCAAGTTGATACGCTTATTTTGGGTCAAATTGATACGGTGTATCAACTTAACTCACAAGCGTCTCCAAGAGTTATTCTTTATCCAAACCTGGCCAAGATTGGGTCCAGTGTATTTCCTGCAAGAAGTGACCACACATCGCCTGTGCAGAGAACAACCCCTTTTACACTTGTATTAACTGTCAATCCGACCCAAATTCCTCTTCAGAGTCGGGGTAATCGGTCATAATCAATGATTGTTACAGCTTTCATTTTTCCCAAAATGTTGTAGATTATCTTTTATAGTTACAATAAAACTTGTTCATATTTCTGTTTTGTCTATTATTTTATTAATTCCATGACACCGTATTAGCTTACACTAGCAGAATCAACTTGACCCAGACCGGGTCAAGTTGATACATCTTGCTAATTTTTTAAAACTTTTTTTTGACAAGACAAATTTAATTTTATAAAGAATTTAAATATCACAAGTTATAGCCAAATAGTTATACACCAACACCTCACTTTGCGTCGGGGTTACGTTCCAAAAAAACACGACGCAAAGTGAATTAAGATTTTCTATAGCAAACCATGTAAAGATCGAAGATAGGTTCCAGGGTTACGAAAATACTACTTTTTAAAAAGAAAATTGAACAAAGTAAACATTTAAAAAACAAAAATAATATAAAATTTTATTACATACATACAAAAAACAAAAAAAACGTATTCAATTAAAACAAAATAAACTATTCAATTAATTTATGAAAAACAAAATTAAAATTAATCACTGTCTGATGAGTCCATAGTGGCTGTTGTCGTAAGTCGGCTTTCTTTCACAAAAAATTGGTCCAATGTTTGCTGAACAGCTTTTTTTCAACGTAAAATAAATTTCCTTGTAGCAATTGATATTCGTAGCTACCGCCTGGGACACTTTAAAACTCCTTCCGCTGTCAGGATCGTTTTTTAAAAAAATCTCCATAGCTTCGTCAATCAAACACATCGCTTTTGAAATTTGTTTGGAGGTTAAATTTTGTTCTTCGGAGATTTCTATTTTTCAGTTAGAAAGGGAATCCCAGAGTTTTGATGGCATGGCGCAATTAGAAACAAAAGTGGTGCCATCTTTTAGAAAAAAAAGAAAATTTCAAAAAAAAATTAAAGACTCGAACCCAAAACAACGCAACCTCGAAAATCTAACGACGCACAGTGAAAATTAGTACTAATTAAGCAGCGACGCAACTTCGAAAAAAAAACGCAAAGCGAGGTATTGGTGTAGTTACGAATTACACCTACTTTATTTCAAAATGATGATCAGGAAAAAATTACAAAAATCAGGAAGTAAAAAGTGTATCAACTAGACCCGGACTCCCCTACCTACATATCAAGTTAAAACACAACGATTACAATATCATATCACAGACTTCACATTATTCTTAACTATAACATTCAATCAATTTCATTTATTAAATATATAAAATAAGAAATTCTCAAAATCAATCTGATAATTTAAATTTAATGTTCTTAAAGAAGGTTATCACATATCATAAAGAAAAATCGCAAATATTCTATATTTTATAGAGGTCCAATTTATGGGCAGAAATTTGAACAAGGGGCATAAAATACACATGAGTTAATGAAGCAGTTCCTGTCATCGTAGAAACTTTTTTATTAAGGTATAATCAATTTGGGACAACTAATAACTCAAACCGGAGACGCTAGAGCACGCCTTTACAGCTCGTTTACTATATAATTTTTCCAAGTCTTGTTTCAATCAAACTTTTAAGAATATACACTTAGTACTAATTAAAATTTAAAAATCAGCAACTCCACTATTAGTCAAAATCTCTTGATATAAGACGAGCGTGAATCACATACTGTTGACTAATCGCATAGCCCGCTTTTGTCTATACTGGCAATGCAATGAGTAAAAGGGTGGAAACCTCCTTTATCTGCCTTTACGCTATTCGAATCGATTCCAATAGGAAGCAGATTCACATAACACAAGTTGGATTTGGAAGGATTAAGTTACGAATAAATAATCCATGATGAATAAGGACCCATTGCAGAACAAACCAGATCATATATTTCTTAATTTAACCAGTGCTTTAAACATGCCAAGGCAGTTGAAAACTACTATTTTAGGTATAAGCTGTATTTCATGTACTAGGATAGAGATATAGACCAGGCCTGGTCAACATAAATCGCACCACGGGGCACATTGACGACCTAAAAATTTCCTAGGGCCATCCCAAATAAGAATAATATTAAATTTTTCGAGATTAGGATTTACAACGGATTTCGTATTTATTGATTTTTATTATAAGTGAATTAAAAGGAACACTGAAAGTGTTCAATTAGTGTAAATGTGAAAAAAACATTACTACAACCAGATACGAAAAGAAAACATGCATTGAATGCCCACCAACATAATGTTCGTATTTGTAGGGTAATAACAATTTTTTTTTGGCTTTTCGGCCTTTCTAGCCATAAGCCGATTTGACGATACTATTTATTATATTTTTATAATAAATAGTCTAGCTTATTGGAGAGAAGGGAATTGAAAGTGATTTTCAAAGCCTATAAGGGTTTTAGGAGTTGGGAGGAAATAACGAATAGATTTCAGGAACCAAATTATTTAGGTAGAGCTGATCATAGAAAAAAAGATTCGTAAGCCAAGATTCTTGAAAAATATCGGTTTACATTCATTTGTAGGATCTGGCATTGATTTGTGGAACAGTCTGTCTGTTACTACTTGGGATTATAGTCCTCTGCCCCCTATGATTAAATCAATTATAAATTTTGTCAAGTCCTAATGTCCTAGAGTTGTGCAAAATTTTATTTAGTTCTCGCAAGCAGAGATTAGGTGAGGCAGAGAGAGGTCATACCATCCTTGTTAAGGTTTTGACCAGGTTTCCTTAACAACTTATGGCAAATGCCGGGATGGCTAATGCGTCGCTTGCTCCTGGTATCGGGTTTTTGCGCGGAATTTTTAAATTACTTTTTGTCTTTTGATAGAAATATATGGTCATGTTATTTGTTAATGAGCATACATTTCTAATTTTTTTTTTTTTTTTTCTTTTCTTTTTTTTTTTTTACTTGTTTATTATTTGTTAAATTGTTGTAATTAATTTGTATTGATGTTTATTAATGTATTGTTGTAGCTAGATTGTATTGATGTTTGGAGGACCTAGCCACCGAGGACTTGTGCCTCTAAGCAGGTCGAGAAATAAAGATTTATTTATTTATTTATTTATTTATAAATTTGTCTCTACCCCGGGGTCAGATTTTAGCCGGATGCCTCGAGTCGGATTCGAACCCAGGTCCTCTTGGTTATCAGGACGACACGCTACCACCTAGCCTAACCCGACCTCCATAACAATTAATTAAAAATAGTTTTAACTATCAAAATAATTATTATTATTAATTTTTAGTGGTGTTGTTATCGTCCATGATGAATATTTTTCTTTGTAGAGTTATTAAGCATTTGACTTTAAAATAAAATTAGAAGTTAAATTTTCAAAATGTTGCTACGTTTCGCAGTATATTTTTCTGCTTCTTCAGGCAATATTTAAACTTATCTTCCTCGTAATAAGTAATATATAGTTCATATGGTGTAAGCATAAAAATACACTGCGAAACTTAGCAATATTTTGAAAATTTAACTTCTAATTTTATTTCAAGTCCAAATGCCCAATAACTAGACACAAATATTTTTATTTTTTTTTTATTTTAATGATATTCAAAAATATAAGGTTTTAATATTTAACGCCTATTGATGCAACCATCAATTCAGAGCGTTCGATCGGGTTGCACAATCTAGAACACACAGGCGAAGCTCTATCTTTCATTTTTTTTTTTTTTTTTAATGCAATCGAATGCAAGAAGGGGTGCACCAGTAAAGATGTAGCCCCGCATGGATCTCCGAAAGACCCTTGCATTACCGTGGAAGAGCAGGCGAGTGTTGTTTAAGTGAGAGGGTGTAGACGTAGGTGTCTATGCACCCCGGTTTTGAAGGCTTGAAGATCATAGGTGCTGGGAAAGATAGAGGCTGGGAGATATCTCCCCCTCCCCATCCCCCCTTTGGCTCACTACTCAATCTTACATAGAGAGTCATTTTCATGAGGTAAATAGATTTAACTATCAAAATTATTGGTCACGTCACATACACCGAACAATATTTGGAGACTAATTCTAAAATAACAACAAATATCAATAATTATTCTTTCAATGTGATTTTTGAACCGAATTCAAAAAAGGAGGAGGTTCTCAATTCGACTGATTTTTTTTTTGTGTCTATGTTACCTCATATCTTCGCCAATTCTGAACCGATTTTGATGATTTTTTACATTGGGTTCAGTCTGGTTTCCGATTGGTCCCGTTTTTTTCCATTAGTATTGAACCTTTTTTGATGTCTGTTCAGGCATAACTTCTTTGTTTATGAACCGATTTTAAATTTTTTTTATTGGAAATAGGGTACCTTAGGAGTGGTAGCATATTAATTTGGTCAAGTTCTGAAGATATGATCAATGACGAAATAACGTAAATCTCCAATTATTATGACCAAATAATCGAAATTATAATAAATGAAATCTTTTATATTTTATATATATCTTAAAACATTCATTTAAAGCCCGCAAACATTTCGAGAGAATTTCTATGTTTATGAATAGAATTTTATTATCATTTTGTGATTCATTCGCCCTACGCTTTCTCTTACGAGATGCATGCAAGGTATTATAATATTAAGTCACTACTAATAACATCACTAAAAAGAGAAAAATAAAAATAATTTTTATAAAAAAAGTAAAACCGACTTCAAAAAATCAATGCAACAAATAAAATAATAATAACTTGAAAATAAAATAAAATACACTAAAAGGTATAAAATAATTATATTATTTAATTACAACTAAACGACGAAATATTAACATGAAATTACTTTTTGAAGTCGGTGCCAAACATATACATTTTATGAATCGCACTCTGAAGGATCTTACTTAGTACGTTTGGCGGTACGCTCGCTTATATAGTTTGTTTGTCACCGACTACAAAAGTAATTTCATGTTAATATTTCGTCGTTTAGTTCTAACTAAATAAGATAATTATTTTATACCTTTTAGTGTATTTTATTTTATTTTTTAAGCTATTATTATTTTATTTGATGCATTTACTTTTTTGAAGTCGGTTTTATTTTTTTTATAAAAATTATTGTATTTCTTTTCGCCTATTTTTAAATCAATTTCTCTTGTTCAGGATTATTATTATTTATTTTTATTTTAATCTTTGTGCAATTATAGAGAACGCTATTTCTTTTAATTAATTTAATTCGATTTAAAAATACACTCTGAAATACACGAATAAAAAAATAAAAAAAAAAAAAAAACAACACACACAATTCATATATGACCGCGGGCCGTGGGATGTCCACCACTGATATAGATTGACACTATAAGATTTCCCGAAAACAGAATATTTTTTATGTATTTGCATTTCAAAAATAAATTACAATAAATGAAAGGACTCATTTAATAAAATAACATTCAATTAGGTTGTTTATAGATCATTAAAAAGATTTGCATATTATATTTCTTATTTTGGTATTTTCTATAAAGAATAAAGTTAACATGCTGAAAGTTGTTTGTTTTGAGTCATATTTTAATAACGAAGTGTTAATATAATTAATATTAGTGAAAATATGAAAGATTTATATAGTAGAGATGGAACACTTAGCTCTTACCTTGGAAGAACGGCTGCCGCGTCGGTGCGTCTGTCCTGGGCAATTGAATCCACACAAATGAATAAAATCCCGTTTTTCGTTCAAATTATCTATCATGTATTACTCTGGACGGATTCAATTGTCTAAAAAGAGAAAAGATAAATATTATTCATTTAATTTAAAAAAAGAAAAATTTTCACTAAAAGATAATTGGCGATTTCGATAAATCCTCGAAAGATAAATATAAATAAAATTGAGAACTTTTTAATATTAATATTTTATTTTATTAATTTTTATAGAGATTATTAATTATCAATGATCCAGAAAATCTTTATTAAAAATGAAGTTTAATTAATTAATTAGAATACCTAACTAAGTTATTAATTAATTATTAATTAGTTAATTCATACTCTAAACCAGTGTTTCTCAAACTTTTTCAAATGCGGAACCCTTTCCGGTTTGAAAGGTAAGCCTGGAACCCGACAATATTGTGATGCGAGTAAAAGCGTTGTTATGGGAACATTTTTTTTGACTTTGATGTAGTTATAATATGGAGTGAATTAATTAAGAAAAACCACTTTTTATTGTCTTGTATTTTTTTATTTATACACTGTTAAAAAAATTGTAAATTTACAAAATGTTTACAATACAAATAGATAGGAAATTTACTATTATGTTGGTAAAATCACATTAACTCATTGCAAAAATAGAAAAATAAATTTTAACTTTACTTTTTTTCTGGTATTAATTAGATACGTATTAGTAAAAAATATGTTGTAAGATTACAAAACTGGTATGTATGATCTGTATTTTGACTTTATTTATGATTGATAATGCTGAGAATGTCGCTTCTCATTAAGAAATATCTAATACAAAATAGCCATAATTTCACAAATTATTGGAAATTCAATGACAGATATATGGTACCTCGAATTCACTACACTTTAATTTTTTAGAATTAATTTTTGGCCATTATATTTTTTTAATTGTTCATTCTTTCAATGTCATTATTGTTGACCATGTTTCGCGACCCCAAAATTCAGTTACTCGACCCTAAATGGGGTCGCGACCCATAGTTTAAGAAGCACTGTTCTAGAAGATTATTATTATATTTCTAACATATCGATTATATGAGTTGACTTTATAGCTAAACCAATATAATTTCAGTCAAGAAATAATTCCATATAATTTCTAATTTTATAACACAATCTCGCTTTAGGACGTCAGTTCCTACACATTGATTTACATAAACAAAGAAATTTCTCAGGTATCCAATCGATATTATCTAACATTAATATTTGTTTTATCTTTAGAATTTGATGCCTAACCCTTTCTCTCTCTCATCCCAAATCGTCGGTCATTTAATTGTAGAAGGGAAGACTTGAATCCAAACAATTTCAGTTAAATGATAATTGGCATTCATGAAATTCCAACTTTAGCAATTGTCTCCAATTCCCAACTCTAAATCCTTGAAAGAAAAGAATGCTTTGTGGATTTTAGTGGCCATTATTTCTCCAGGCCTTGTTTGGATGCCCAGTGCCATCATCATTACCATTTGGGACTACCCCATTTACATATATTAAAGAAGATTAATGTTGTTGTTTTTAAATTTTATAAAGTGAACTAACCCCATTGTCATTCTACATACCTAATGGTAGAATTTATTAATTTAATTTTTATTTTCACTTCCAGTAATCTTAGACAAATACTGATTTGAAGCAAAACACTTTTTGGCAAGTACTTTTTAATCTAATATATTAAAGATCATTCTGTCATTATTATTATTTATTAATTGAATTTAGCTCGATTGAAAGATTTTAATAAATATGTTTATTAGGAGGGTCCTGCTCCCTTAGGAGTTGAACCCAAGCACTAGTTGCTGGGCAACTAGTTAGACCCTTGAGATAATCACCTCCAAACACGCAACAGGAGTCTGACTAGTTGACCGGAAAACAAATTAGTGCATGGGTTCAACTCCTGAGGGGGCAGGACCCTCCTACATGAAAATATAAACATATCTATTTAAATCATTGATTCGACCTAAATTAATTTCATTAATAATAATTCATTATATATCGCAAGTTGATTGTGAAAAAAAATTTGATCTTTCTTTCTCAAAAAGATACTCATTTTTACTTTACCATACAGGGTATGGTCAAGTATTGTAATCGTGCATGAAAAAAGTCGTTTTTTTCCTTCTTTTTTTCGAAATATCTCAAAAACGGCTGAAACTATTTTGATTAAAAAAATTGAGCGAAACCATGGCATTTCGCTCTACAAAAATCCTAATAAGTGAACATCGAAAAAATTATATTTTTCGAGATAATAATTGTTTTGTCAAAATGTCTGTTAGTTAATTAGTTAGTTAGTTAGTTAGTCTGTGCGTTACCAAATTTTGTGGACGAGCTAGCTCAAAAACTAGTGGGAATATCGAAACCAAATTTCAACGTAGTTTTAGGTTTATTGAGATTAAGAGCTGATTAGATTTTGGTGCATATCGACCCAAAATTAAGGGAGGTGGAGGGGAGTTAAAAATTAAAAATCTAGGCCATTTGAGCAAACTCAACCAAATTGTGTATACATAATCAGTGGGACCCCAAAAGTCTAAAAATGCAAAAACTAACCGCTTAAAATGGGGGCTCCATTTAAAGAAGTTTGAGAATAGGTTGAGGTTGGAGAGAGTGTCACAGTGACCTCTTAATATAATTTAGGGAACGCGGTGTTGGTTTATAGTGAAACATTATTAAAATAATATTAGTTTGGAGTTGGTGGTGTTTCACAAGGCAAACAAGGTGAAACAACACCTACTCCAACCTAATATAACTTGACCACTTAGTAGCATAAAATGAAAAATAGATCACCAGGTAAATTAAATTGAAAGTTTCTTTTTGCCGAGAGTAGCAGAATTATTATAAATTAAAGGATGCAATAAAACGTGTGTGTCTTCTGCTGGAAAATATTTTTTTTTTAATTTATTTTTAACAAAACTATAGTTTCGTTATAAATAAATTTTAAAAAATTATTTTTCCAGCGGAAAACACACACATTTATGTGTCTCATTTGATCACTAGGTAGGTTTCATGAATAATTATTTGTGAAATCTACCTGGTAATCATTTTTTAATTTGTATTAAATATGTTTTACCTTGCATCACAGATACACCATTTTTCTTGAACAAATTTAGTAGCTTCAAATCAAACTTGTATGGAATCAAAACTAAAAATACAAGATTAAATTCTCAATAGAATTTTTAAGATACCTATTCATTAGAATCTTAAGTGGCAAGGAACGAGAAAGTTTGTTTTTTATTAGCCCCTTTATGTTTGCGGAAGGACCCTAAAATTGTTTTTTCAACTTTAACAATATTAAAATAACTGTGGTCCATCAAATTATAACTTCGAGATTATTTCTTTAATATTTTACTTAAAAGCTTCAAAGCATGTACAGATAGGAAAAATGAATTTTTTATGTACCTACATATATATCTGTATATTTGCGTAGATTCTACAGGGGTTTGCATTATCTCCATCTTCTGGCGATTTAAGGGGGTTCGGAACTGTTTATCATTTTTATAAGAAAATTCTCAAATTTTTACCATCGAATCATTGATGTAGTAAATATTTATTCCCGAAATTTGAAATTGATCGTCTGTCCCATTAACGAGAAATAAATTATTGAAAATTGTCCCTTTAACATGGAAGTAAATGGATCGAGCTTTTTAAAAGGGCTATAACTTCTATACAAATTATACCATTTTCAACAAATGTTTTCATTTTATTATTACAGTATAACAAAATTGTAGTAAACTGATAAGGACTCGTTATTAAATATTTAAGCTCTATAATACTCTGAGGTATATGAGTCAAACCAGAAGAAAGTACCCTGTGACAACCGACAACTACAACCTAGTCAATGGCTTGACTCATATACCTCAGAGTATTATAGAGCTTAAATGTTTTTATAATGAGAAAAAATTATCTTAATATTCTTTTTATTAATGATATCAAAACAAAGATTTTTATTCGAAATTAACCTCTTTATTAACAATTTTTTTATTAAAAAATTTATTTAGCGAGACGTTTTCACTCTGCAGAAATATAAAATATTTTTTCGAAGCTCAACCAGATAGATAAGCTCTCCCAAATTCCCTTAAAGTTAATAATCACAAAAAATGAATTTATTTTACAAAATCCACCCTTTTATTTTAGAGGACAAAATTTCGATTTTTTTCTTTGAGTCCAAACTCTACCAGAATCCAGAATTTTAGAATCCTAGGTCATTGGATACTTTAACCAGATTTTTAATAGACATGAGTGACAAAAAGCTTCTGTGGCTTCTTTTAACTTAGACAGAATAAGTAAGAGAATTATGAAAATTTAGTTAAAAGGTTATGGACTTTTATATTAAGGTTATCATTTCCAGTCAAAATCGTGCGAGTTGTATCAGTAAAGGGGTAATTCGGACTGCAGGGATCCAATCGAACTTGGCTGGGGCTTTGCCGTCCACCATATCTGTGGATTAAGGTATGAAATATTGACATGATGAAAAAAGCTGGCTTAACTTTTTTTCTATAGGGAAAATGAATTTAAATTACTAGAATTCCCAAATTTTACAAAATAAACATGTCTTGAAAGAAATTAATATATATTTTTTTTAATTTATACGTCAGTAAATAAAAAAAAAATACTATAAAATAGGGTATTCCTATAGGACTTAAAGCTGAATTTTCGATTAAATTTTTTTTAATTTAAATCGTTTCACGCCTTTGTGAGGAATTTCGAAATAAAAATAACACAAATATTTTTCTTCTCAATTAGAATATTTCATAGTATTTTTGGTAAAATCAAATCAAATTTGAATAGATATAATATAATCTATGAATTAAACAATTTTAGAATGGAATTCCTCAAAAATAAATTATTCAATGATTCGCTTGAACCACTGATATTATTGAGTAAAGGATACATATTATGTTTACATTTTTATATTTTATTTAATGAGATCTCTTTTTGTATATTTGATATATTAGTCTAATTATAGTGGAATTTAATTTTTACTTTATCATACAGGGTATGGTCAAATATTATAATCATAGATGAATAAAGTGTTTTTTCCTTCGTTTTTTCTAAAAATCTCAATATCTGAGAAAACAATTTTGATAAAAAAAAAAATTGGAGAAACCATAGGCGTTTTGGTTATACGAAAAGCCTAAAAGAGTGAAGATGAAAAATTATATTTTACGAGATAGTAATTATTTTATCAAAATGTCTGTTAGTGACATTAGTTAGTGTACGTTACCAAAATTGTATACGCTGTAGCTCAAAAAGTAATTTGAAAATCAAAACGAAATTTCACAGGTAGATTAGATATTTATATTGAGATTAAGAGCTGATTAGGATTTTGGTTGAAATCAAAACAAAAGTTAAGATGTGTCGGGGTGGGGGGCTCTTAAAAAATTAAAATTATAAAATTTTCAAACTAAAAAAAAAAAAACACAAGAAAAATGAAATTTACTATAAACCGGTCATATAAGAACAAAGAGAGTCATTAATTTTTGGGGATCAAAAGTTGTGTGTGGGGTTCCAAAAAATTGAACTCTCAATATAGGTAACTCCTCGACCCTTTGATTGAATTGATGCAATTTCGCATATGCCCCTATATGACCTTAAGAAAATGACACACTATTGGAAATTTATGGTTACACAAAGGGGGGGGGGAGTGCGGTTAAATAATAATATAAAATAATGAAATTTCCAAACAAAAAAATCGATTAAGGCTGATATTTACAATTAGAGATACTCATTTATAAGGAGATACAAATTGCTAATGAGTCCGAAATTCACAGGTGGGAGAGTTCTTTCGTAAATGTTTATAAATTATTTTATTAAATATAAAGAAGGGGCAGGTGTATGGTAAAGTCATAAGGATGGTCACATCGCTTTTTTTATCAACATGCGGTTGGGTGTTCTAGAAAAGTCAATAAAATATTTTAATTTTAATGAATTACTAATCAAAATTTTCTAAAATTGGCTTTAAATAGAGAAGCCTATCAATAGAAAAGATAATGAGTATGACAAAAGATTATTTTCGCATTACCCAATAATTTTGTGGTATTCCCACAACTAAGAAGTGCTGCCATCTATAGGGCAGATAAATAATTATCCTGTTCAAATTACTGATTTGATCCTTTGGTAAATGAGTTATCTACCGAAAGTAAAGTTTCGGTTGTAATTAACTAGATTACATGAGATTAAATAAAAAAATCTTATCATAGAATTCACATTTTGACGCCTTTTTCTGAAGTCCTTATTAAGTACTCTGGGGAAGCTGACTGAGGCTTTTTGGAAGTAATCGAAAATCGAACTTGTCGGCATATTAGCAATCCGGATAAAACTAAGGCCATACTATTGAATTCACCTTTTTTTTTTTTTTACGCCATTCTTGCGGTGTGGTCAAATATTGTAATCGTGCATGAAAAAAGTGTTGTTTTTGCTTTTCAACATTGATAGCAAATGGAAACCACTCATCCTAGAAATTTGATCTTGTACTCAGTTTACCAAAAATTTTGTTGTCAGAAAGTTGTACGTGTTTTTGTTAAAACTTTCTGGAGATTTGAAGATATCCAGAATTTTCTCAAGACAGGTCATGATCCGACTATTGCGGTGGGTTACCGTTGTCCAATTAAGAAGAAACTTTGCCAATCTCATTTTTTGGCCAATCGGAAACTATTACGTGGGTCAGCAAATCTAAAATTCGCAAAGTGGTTTCTTGTGATCACGTAATGAGAATAATTCACTTTTACGCAAAGTTGGTAAAACTTTCCTAAATTTTGACGATCGAATTGTGGCTAAACGGCTAAGCTGAATTTTAACTTTTGCGTAGGTTATTCTAACGTGATCCTATGCTCTTTTATCTTTGATAATGAGTAAAATTTTCTTGGGACCGATGGTTTTTGGTGTTATAAGCAAAAATCTGAAAAAAGTCACAGTTTTCTGGTGGGAAAGGTGCATCTTAAGATTGCATCGTAGGAAGTTCAAATTTCACACACATTTCAAATTCAGAGTGGATTGAAAACGAATTTCAAAATTCTATTAATCAGCTATGATGGTTTGAATTAAAAGTCTGTAAAAAATAATGAAAATATCTTAGTGTGAATACTTTAGGGGAAAACGGTTGATATAAAATAATTAATTTGGATATGGATTAAAAGAAGTTAGAGGAAAAAAGCATACACCCATTAGGATATGATTGAATAGGTCTTTTAAACTTCCATTAAGCAAGTTTTTTGTAAATTATAATTTGACGGGCCAGTTGAGCGCTATGAGCCTAAAAATTCCCCTTGCAATATTTCTCCCTCTTTTCCTCTAAGTAAGACAGCTTCACAGATATTGGCTTTTTCTTTATTGGCAATTAAAATTCCAAACATCATTTGATTTCAACTCGGAGAATAATTTGCAAAACAGTGACAATCAAATCACACGTATTTAATTAATATTTAGTCTCACGCATGGATGGTTCTTCAAAAAGGAAATGATAAAATTTATAGTTCACATTCTAAAAAAAGATCTATTTCTATCTAATAAAATCACAAATGAAATGTCAAAATTGATTTAAATCAGTAGAGGTTAATGGTTTCCTGTTATTTTCCGGAATTGTTAACTTCTCCGTCAAACCGATTTTCACCGATGCTACATCAATTTTCAAAGATAAAGGCGTAACGATGTGTCAGCATTTTGTTGATCGAGTCCTGGTCTTGCCTACAGTCACACTGACGGTGCCATTCTTTATATTTTTCACTTCTAACAAGAGATGCTCGCAACTGATCTTGTCGAAGAAGACATGTTTCGAGTAATATACAACAATCTATCACTTAACACGCGATTAATTGATCCCAATAAATTTTTGTGTATCTAAAGTGAAATAGCTTTAATCGAAATAAAAAATCATCATAAAATGTATTAAATTCATCCACATAAATGTCTACATATGTTAAAAAATATTTAAAAAAGTTATTGTCTACTTTTAGAGGTATTTAAATTAAAGAGTAAGGCCCTCTTCAGACTAAGCAAATAACAGGCAGCGAAACGGAAACTTGAGTATCCTGAGAGTATCAAATATTCCTCTACCAATGTTGATTAGTGAAGAGACTATATACATATTTATATATGGTATATAATTTATTTATTTATTTATAGCCTTTTGTTTCACATAAAAATATAGAATATATACACATCAGTTATTGTACCAGGCCCCTTTAGGGCATAGGCCTCTCCCAAATTCGTCCACGCTTTCCTTTACACTTTGATGGTATATAATTATATGTACCTATTTGTTGATTTGGATCAAGCAGGGAACAACGTCATTTGATTTCTCTTTATTATAAATAATTAATGTAAAGATTTAAGCATCTTTAAAAAAAAAGATGGTATTTTTCAAAAACAAACTCCAGTTAATTTAAACACAAATTACCATATATTAAAAATGGCTTCATTTTATTTTTAGGAGAATCTACGATTGTAGTAGAACTATTACTATTAAATTTTTTAATTATACTTTCGGATATTATCGGAATACGTGTAATACTGGAATGGAATCGTGTTCGGAATCTCTAGAATTATTTTTTATAATAATTTGTGCGGATCTCTATCCCAAAAATAATTTTTACAAAAAAAATAAAACCGACTTCAAAAAACTTAAATTGCAACAAACAAAAACTAAATAAATCTCTGCCTCGACCACCCTTTATGGGCTATTTTGCCTACTGAATTGGTTCCTGTCCTAGTTGGAAACAGTACCGAGGGGTCAAGTGGTTAGCTCAACGCATCTCTACAACCTTCGTTTCAGTGTTCTTAACCTAGATTCGCTGCTTCACAATCAAGCAGCTACTCATTTAACCTCACGAGGCTGAGGTGAACCCCGTTCCAGACCCTATAACTTACAGAAAATTTCTGAGCAAAGCCGGGAATCGAACCCGGGACCTCCCTGTTGGTAGCCAGCCATGCTACCACTACACCAATGAGGCGGTAAAATAAAATAATAATAACTTAAGAATGAAATATAAAGATCTATCTGTGGTATAAAATAATTATCTTATTTAGTTACAACTAAACGACGAAATATTAACATGAAATTGCTTTTGAAGTCGGTGCCAAACATATACATTTTATAAATCGCACTTCGACGGATCTTACTTAGTACGTTTGGCGGGTACGCTCGCTTATAGGTATAGTTTGTTTGGCACCGACTTGAAAAGTAATTTCATGTTAATATTTCGTCGTTTAGTTGTAACTAAATATGATAATTATTTTATACCTTTTAGTGGATTTTATTTATTTTAAAGTTACTATTATTTTATTTGTTGCATTTAAGTTTTTTGAAGTCGGTTTTATTATTTTTTTAAAAATTATTATTTTTATTTTTCTCTTTTTAGTGATGTCATTAATAGCTATCATAATTTCTATTATTTGCTCATAAGAATTGGAGAGTTTACGTTATTTCGTCGTTGATCATATGATCAGAATTTGACTAAATTAATATGACACCATCCCTAAGATACCCCTTTCCAATAAAAGGAATCATCAGAAATCGTTTCATAAACAAAGAAGTTGAGGCCTGAACAAACCTCACAAAAAAGTCTAATACCAATGAAAAAAATGGGACCAATCGGAAGCTAGACTGAACCCAATGCAAAAAAAATTCAAAATCGGTTCACAATTGGCGGAGATATGAGGTAACATAGACACACATAAACACAAAAAAATCAGTCGAATAGAGAACCTCCTCCTTTTTTGAAGTCGGTTAAAAAACCATTTAATTTCGAAAAAATATGCACTTAGCCATTGTATTTATTATTATATTATTGAAGATTGATTGATCTTTATTATTAGCCTTCTTTCGGCTATTTTTTTTACATTTATAGTTTTACATTTATAGTTTTACATATTAATTTACAATTTTAGGTACAAGTAATACACCGCATTCTTCACATTACCAGTTTCAATATAATAGGGCATATTAATAGCAACAAAAGGTGGAACAGGTAGAGAAAAGAAAATACATGGTAGGTATTATGTCTCAACAGAATAAGAAAACACATCCGACTATGTAGTTTCCCTCGTCTACAGAACGACAACGTCTACACATTCCATGTACTGCCCGATAGTTCTGTATGTAAAACGGATTTTGACGGCTACAAAAACCCCAGAACAAAGCAATGAGAAATACACCAAAGTGCCTACAGGCACACCAAGCAAAACAATGTTTGGAGCATTTTAAAAGTTGTATTATATGATGTATAGCTACAATAGCTAATAAAGATTATTATCTTTGTAAAATGTATTCTTTTAATTTTGCGTTTAAATATATTATAAGACTGTCACATTGTTTTAACTCTGTTGGAATGTCATTATACATTTGTATGCCTTCATAAAATAAACTTTTTTGCGCACTTTCGTTCTTCGAAATTGTATCATAATATTGTCTGCTTGCCTCGTTCGACCCCCCACTAATACTATTTTATTTCCTAATTCTATGGGCAGCATTCCCTTTATAATTTTAAAAATAAAAATACAAACATTATAAGTACAACCTTTGCCTTATAGACACAAATTGCAATACTTGTAGCATTTCTTCCACCCTAGTAAATCTATTACACTGTATTATTACTCTCATAGCTCGGTTTTGCATTATCTGCAGCTTCGACAGCTGAATCTCTCCCATTCCACCTAACAACGTCGCACAATATCAAAATGTGGCGCTATAATTGATTTATAGACTATACATCTAGTGAATGAGACAATAAAAGAGTGTGTCTTCTGCTGGAATTATAAATTTTATTTATTTATAACGAGACTATAGTTTCGAGGGCTTTGCCCTCTTCATCTTTTATTGTCTCCTTCAATATATACAAATTCTGCTACTCTCGGCAAAAACTTTCAATTTAATATACATCTAGTATAGTCAGATGTGCTATTTCCTATTCTGTTTAAGAAACTAATTTTTTCCCTAATTTTATAATTGAGTTTTCCAAATTGATTATTATATTATTAATGGGAATGTGTAGTGTATGTAAAAATTATGCAAATATAATCTAGACCTTTGAAAGAAACTCAACCAACATCAGTGAATTCTAGTTCCCACAAAGCTATTCAGTGAAACGCGTTTCAACTAGTAAGAACCCGTTCTTACTAAAATACGGGTTTTTACTGCAACATATATAAAATAAACTAAAATTTGAGTTATTTACTTAAAAGATTACTATCATCAACGATCATCATTTGTTATGGGAAATTAATCGATAATGAAATGCCAATCAAAAAACTGGTAACCCTTTCTGACAATAAAAAAATCGATTAAATTTAATAAAAAATAGAAAAAAAAACATGAACCACTTTTTAAATGATAAATCTTAAAATATATCACTATAAGTTCAAACACCGTTTGCTATTCCTTAACGCCAATGACACGGGTATAAACCCATTCTCGCCAATAAGTTTATTTGCCCAAGCTCCTGGATGTATGGATAGACCTTATTTATATTAAATTTGAAAAATATGAAATTTTCCCTGAAATATTAAAGGAAGTGTGGTGTGGTGGAGAGAGGCTCAAATATCCGAGTCCCGAGACGTTGCCCGCCAGGGCCACCAGCTTGGAGGGCCGAGCTTCGAGCTCGTTGTGAAATAATTGTATTAAGAGATTCAAGTTAGGAACTGTCTGGTTCATGGTAGCCGCTCACATTAAGAGTTGTTTTTTAAACAGATTGCTCTCCATATTGACTTTTCATTTTGGGAAGAAAGCCAACAAACAAAATATTTAGCCAAGAAAAATAAGCAAGACTTTATTTTTTAACAAATTTGCTTAGTTTTGACATTACTTATTTTTTCTTTAATTTTATATACATAAATACATATACTATACTATATATATTTATACTCATTAATCATTCCGTTGGGCGGGTTTGCGCATTCTTAAAACGGAGGGCGACTACCCTCTTAGGGAGTTCGTTACTCAATAGATGTCCCAACAAATAATATTTCAAAAAATTCCTTCATGTTTTGTTAATGGCCGATTTTATCTATTGTTATTAGAATATACGGGTTGTTTTGTAGCGAAAGAAAGTTTACTGACTGTACTGTTATCACGTAATAATTGAGAAGTTATGAGACCACCTGTGTATTCTAATAACAGGATTTGACAACCCCTTAAGACACATCTAAGGGCATCGAAAACTATCCCTTGAAGTTCTCCGAGTGAAATTAACATTTATAGTTTTGGAGATATAAGAATTCGAAAGTTGAACCTTCCAAAAGTGAATGTAATATTTTAGCTTTTATAATTTATTATGTAAGTGAAAGTAAAAAGCTAAATTTGAAATTTTGATACTCTAGTTGGATTTTGTGCTAGAGTCTAAGCATAATTTGGTTACTAAAGTACTAACAGACATTTTGACAAAATAATTAATATTTTCTAAAATATTTTTTTTTTCGATGTTCACAATACTAAGATTTTCTTGAAGACTAAAGCGACGTGATTTCGATCATTCTTTTAATCAAAGAGTAGTTTTATCTTAATCATCATCATCATCGAAATTGGTGCCTACAGTCCTAAGACTGGTTTGATGCAACAATCCGTCTCCACTCGACTCTGTCCCCCGCCAGCTGTTTGACCTCTCTAAATGTCTGGCATCCCATATCCCCACTATTTGGTTGAAATATTCTAATCTGGGTCTTCCCCTTCCCCTTTTCTTTCCCACCTCCCCT
The DNA here is from genome assembly GCA_024734495.1 of Forficula auricularia. Classification (NCBI taxonomy): domain Eukaryota; kingdom Metazoa; phylum Arthropoda; class Insecta; order Dermaptera; family Forficulidae; genus Forficula; species Forficula auricularia. The sequence continues at coordinate 142,544 of JALMQS010000374.1, forward strand.
CCAAGATATCCCTAAGCAGTCCCCCATGTCTCAGTGTGTGCCCCATCATCTGACCTCTTCTCTTCTTCAGACTCTTCCACAAGGTTCTTCTTTCTCCGATTCTTCCAAGAACTTCTTCATTTGTAATTTTATCCATCCATTTGATATTCATCATTCTTCTGTAGCACCACATTTCGAAAGCCTCCAATCTCTTTCTCTCCGCTTTTCCAATTGTCCAGGTTTCACAACCGTACATGGCTATGCTCCATACATATGTCTTCAATAGCAACTTCCTGTTTGCTAAGCTGATTGAGGAGGAGCATAGTAGTTTTTGTTTTGAATTAAACCCCATTTTTGCTTGGGCAATTCTTGATTTAATTTCGTTTTTGCTCCTCCCATCCCATGTTATTTTACTTCCTAGGTAGCGGAATTCCTTAACTCCTTCTAGGTTTTCTTGGTTAATTTTGATGCATTCCTGTCTCGTTTGTTCTTTTTTTGTACATACTAGGACCTTGGTTTTATTCTTGTTTATTTTCATTTTGATTTCTTCTATTAGGATTTGGTTAATTCCATTCAAGGCGTCCTCTAATTCTTTTTTATTGCTTCCTAGAAGGGCAATGTCATCGGCAAATCTTAACATAGCGATCTTTTGACCTTGGATTTCTATACCTGTATCAATTTTGTCTTTGAATTCTTTAATCGCTTCTTCTATGTATAAGTTGAAAATCATGGGTGACAGCACATCCTTGTCTTACACCTTTTTTTATTTTGGCTTCTCTTTGTTCATCACCAATATTTATAATTGCCGTCTGGTTTTGATATAGATTGTAGATTAGTCTTCTCTCTGAATTTTATTCCCGCCTGTTTTAATATTTTAAACATAATTTCCCAATTGACGTTATCGAATGCTTTTTCTAGGTCTATGAATCCGATGTAGACAGATTCTTCCCTGATAAAAGCCCTTTCTATTATTAGTCTAAGAGAGAGAATTGCTTCTCGGTGCCTCTGTTTCTTCTAAAGCCGAACTGGTCTTCCCCCAGATTTTCTTCAACTCTTTGTTCTATTCTTCTTTGGATTATTTTGTTAGGATTTTGGAGGCATGTGAGGTTAGGCTAATGGTCCTGAAATTTTCACATTTATCCGCGCCTGTCTTTTTGGGAAGTGTGACTATTTTGTTCTTTTTGGAAATCTTTATTTTAATCATGTTTTTGATATATTGGGAATAAAGCTAAAATAAAAAAAAAAATAATAAAAAATACTTTTTTCACGTAAAATTACAATAACAATCCAAATTGTAACATAAAAATTAAGTCCAATTTGCAACAGGGATAAAATACTAAATGCTATTACTATAATAGCCGCAACACGTCCACTCTTTGAAGTTAAATAGAAAATATATTTATTTGGTAGCTGGTATGGGTAAGCTCCTTGTTGCAAATGGCCTTGGTGAGTAACATCCCAGGATCCACAAAAGTTTGCTCTCTAATTTATCATGAATTTTTATTTTATTCTTAGCGAATCTATGTATTTGAACATGATTTATCTTTTAAAGTGATGAAACACTTGACTCATTTAATTAAATTAGTCTGTCGTTGGTATTAAAGCAAGTAGAACGAAAACTACAAAAAATAATAAATGAAAAAATAGGACCATATGTCACGGAAAAAATGTTATCTCTTGTCAACACAACTCTTTTGTAAATAATCATTGACAAAACAATGGAGCTGTCTACTAAAAAATGTTTATCTATTTTCTTAATGTACTATTCATCGGAAACGAAAAAGTATATGATTCGTTTTTAGGATTTGTAGAATTAGATAATGGTAGTTATGTAGCAGGTATTTATGAAATTTTAAGAGATTATTTAGTTTCTGTGGGAATTTGTTTAGAATATCTAGCTGGATTTGCTGCAGATATTTCGAATATGGCTCTTATCTGTGGAGAGGGGCCTCCAAGCATTCTCTTGCCACAGTGGATGCAATTCAGAAGGGAGCAATTAAACTAATAGGAGACCCGGCCCCGATTAACTCACTCGACTCCCTGGCTCACCGAAGAACCGTTGCTGCCCTTTCCCTGTACTAGAGATACTATCTTGGTGTTTGTTCAAACTAGCTGAAATCAATTTTACCCCCTAAAGCCCTCTTTACGAGAAACACGCGGTTTTCGAACGCTCAGCACCCCTTCGCTGTCAAATTGGATAAAAATCGAACAAGCGCTTTCGCCAACTCGTTTATCCCTATGACCTCCAGAGACTGGAACTCGCTCCCTGCCACCATCTTTCCCGCAATTTATAACCTTCTGCTGTTTAAGACCCGTATCCACAGATACCTTCGACCCCTACCCAGCCGATAAAATTATTTCTTCTTCTACTTTTCACAATGGAGGGGCCAACCCAGGCCTTTAGGGGATACACCTTTTTGGTGTAACTCCTTCTCTCATCATTTTCATTAAAAAAAAAGATAATTGTGCGACTATGAAGGGACAATTAAATTGAGTTCAATAATAAATTGGCTCGATTTTTTAACCCATTACCGTACATTTTACTAAAATGAATAGTATATTCGAATAAAAGCTCGCGGCTGCACTGATCCTGTTGATGCAATTTATCTTAAAAATGTAGGCGGTATATGAAATCAAATGTTCAAATGTTCAAAGTTTTATCAAAATTAGTCCAATAGTTTCACATACACCATCCGTAAGTTTTTTTTATAAATTGTTAGTATAGATCAGGGGTGGCCAAACTTTTGGCTTACATGGGCCGCACTTAAAGAAAAAACATATGCCTCGGGCCGTAAAATATACTAATTCTATTGATATTTCACAAAAAATAAACTGCAACGGATTGTTGCTAAACTTTATCCAAATTCATTTGAAATATTAATATGTTTATTCCTTTATTATTAATCAGATATCACTTGCGATTTGCAGTTCATGTTGACTTTAATTCAAAAATAATGATCGATTCTCATTTAACATTCGAGGAATAACCATTCTAGATTCGATTTTTGACATTTCGGTTATTATTGGTAACCATTGGTGAAGACGTGGAGGAATCGACTTAAAATCAAAAATAGCGATCGATTCTCATCTAATACTTGAGGAATAATAACTCTACATTAGATTTTTGACGCTTCGATTATTATTGGTAACCATTGCTGAAGACATGGAGGAATCGACTTAAAATCAAAAATAACGATCGATTCTTATCTCATACTAGAGGAATAACCTTATTGCATTCCATTTTTGATGTTTTGACTATTAATGGCAACCTCTACTGAAAACGTGGAAGAATCGACTTAAAATCGAAAAGACTAAATTCTTTTATGGCAAACACCTCAAGCTTGAATTACTAAATGAAAAAAAATGGCACTTTTTGGCCTCTCGACGAGACCCCATGTAATTTTTGGCAAAACCGTTACGTGCTAAAATTCAACCTAATTGAATACTACAATTTGTGACTTTAATTGAGTCCATGGGTTCCGTAGTCTTTACCTGAGGACCCTTTGAAGTCGCGCTTGCCGCGAGACCGATTACAATACTTTCCCCCATGCTTCTGCATTGGATAAAATAAAAAGATAAGTTAATAATATAATAATAATGTAATCCACCATAAAAAGAAGTAAAAATGTCATGTCACAATAGTTATTTTAATTCAGAAATTTGTTTTTAAATCACATAGCACTTCAAGAATTTTAATTACTGAAATAATAAATATTTTAGAAAATGTCAATATGAAATGAAGTATGGTTTTAAAATATTCAAAACTTAATTATTTTTTTACCTGAAAGCTGAGCTTATAACTTTGCTTTAGAAAATTTTATTCTTGAAAATAGCTTTACGTACCTTATATATATATATATATAATATCATATTTTCAAAAAGTGAATAACTATTGTGAAGCCAGGAGTATTTATTTCTGGTTAGATAATTTTTATAAAATTTTAATAAAATAAAAACATTAAGTATCAAATTTTTCTTTTAGAAGTTCAATCTCTGATTGCAGTTCCATACATTCTATCATAAAATTTGCAGGTAAAATATTTATATCTAATAAAAATGGAGTCCAAAATATGCCACAATTGCGATTATTTTTTCACGTTCAAAATTGAAAATTTGGCCTTTTATTGTTCGAAAACTTTTGGGATGATTTTCTGATTTCTTTTTATTAAAAGAAAAATATATATCAAATTGTATCAGATATATGTTTTCCAGAAAGTAGGTACATAAAAATAAAATAATAAGAACTCAAAAATCAAAAAAATGCACTAAAACATAAAATAATTATCTAATTTAGTTACAACTAAACGACGAAATTTTCCATGAAATCACTTTTTGAAGTCGGTGCTAAACAAACTATATAAGCGAGCTTACGCGATGCTGTCTTCATTACCCGCCAAACGTACTAAGTAAGATCCGTCGAGAGCGATTCATAATATGTATGATTGTCACCGACTTCAAAAAGTGATTTCTGTTGAAAATTTCGTCGTTTAGTTGTAACCAACTAGATA